>UELX01000082.1:0-143314 GCA_900480035.1 Eupelmus urozonus | reverse complement strand
ATTAAAAGAATATCAGATAAAAAATTTCCTTCTAGGAGTAGATTTCCTTTTTTATTCCTTACCTATTAGTATTTTTTTAAATTTGATTTGTTTATTTTGAAAATTTACTCCTTTTGACAATACTTTTTCACGTTTTCGAGCACTAGTCCCCTTATTCGACCAAGACCCTCAATTATGAAAAGATTTATTTTTTTTATTTATATTAATTGTAAATTATAAACAAAGTGGTACATTAAACCTTAAAATAAATGAACTTTTCTTAACTTGAATATGCGGGATCGCACGCGCGAGTTGCAAAGCGTGCGCCAGCCGGGAAGCTTTGGTTTTACTCAAATTGTAGAGGAGCGTTCACTCGGCGCGACTCGTGTAAGTACTCCTTGATATCGAGTAACTATTACTCGACAAAAGAAGAGCAGTAACTCGAAGGCGGTAAATAACGGCTATCGGGTGATTCGAGGCGCCACTATACGGGACAGTGGAGAAACTCCCCGAATCTTTTTTCAGTGTAGCCGCAGCCGCCTGCGTGAGCGCAGCGCGCCAGAGAGCAGCGCAGAGTCGTCGCATGTACTCATCTCTCGCTAGAGTCGCGCGAGAAATACAGCAGAGCGGCGGCGGCGGCTGCGATGACGAGGCCCCAGGACGAGCTGAGCTAATGGACGCTGGCAGCATGGACCCGCTTAAGACTAACCAGGAGGTCGTGCACGAGGGCTGGCTCATCAAGTCGCCGCCCACCAAGCTCTGGAAGGCGGTAAGAGAGCTTTAACCCAGCGCGCGCGCCTCTGGCACGCACAGCTGCATTCCAGCGCGTGGGTGTCTGTTGTGTCTTCGCCTCTCTCTCTCTCTCTCTCTCTGTGTCGCCCGCCTAGCGCAGGGCGCGGTGGTGATTCACGCGCCGAAAGAGACGGAGAGAGACGTTGGATTGTTTAATGGAGGATGTGTTGTGTCTGAGGGTGTGCGTAGAGCGCTGGATAGGTGGGATATCGGAGAAATCGCGAGGAGATCGGTTTGTTTGTTTTTTGGGGAGCTGAGTGTTTTGGTGGGTGAGGGTTGAGTTTGGTGGGAGACGGGTGGTTTGGTGGGGGTGTGGTGATTTTTTAGGGGGAATATTGTTGAGGAGAGGATTTATTGGAGTTGATTGAATTATGATTGAGTGCTGTTTTATTGGAGCATTGAGTTCAGGCGTTTTTTGTTGTGGAAGATTTTTTTTTCTTTTTTGCTGCGTGAGTCACTTTGTTTTAGATTTCATGTAGCAGTTTTTTTTTTTTATTCTTTTCAGAGGTGGAGACAAAGATGGTTTACTCTCAGGCACAGTGGAGAATTGCCTGGACAATACTTTTTGGAATATTACACGGAGGAAAGATGTAGGAAACTAAAAGGCAGAATTGATCTTGATCAGTGTGAACAGGTCATTATACTATTTTTTTTTTCAGTCCTACTGTGCAAGTAATGTATGATTAAATAAGTTTGTTAAATTTTATTTTAGGTGGATGCAGGATTAAGTTTTGAAATTCAAAAGAAAAAATACCAGTTTATGTTCAGTGTGAAAACTCCAAAAAGAATTTATTATCTTGTAGCAGAAAACGAGGCTGATATGAATAAGTGGGTAGATGCTATCTGTCAAGTCTGTGCGTTGAAGGCATACACACAAGATGAAGATCAACAGTGTCAAAGTAATTCTTATTTTTTTAAAATAAACTTTTTTAAATATTGCAAGTTAAATAATTTAACAATTTATTTAATTCTACACAGTGTTCCCATTCGAGTCGCAAGAGTCTCCACCTATATCACCAACCAGTACAATGTCGAATCCATATATTCCTATAAGTGAATGTATTTCTGGATCACGTCTTAATGATACAAGCTCTCTTAGTTCGGTAACAGCACAAGCAATTGACAATTATTATGCTAGTAGATCTCCCCCAAGATCTCCAACAACTGATGCTGAAAGTGTTATTACTGATGATGAGTGGGTTCCTTCCCTACCTAATGTAAATTGGGATACTTTTCCTTCTGCAGGTAAATTGTAACACTGTTTCTTATTAAAAAATCTTTCATATAAAACACAGTTTATTAAGACTATGAAATCATTATATCTTAGGTGATTTGAAACCATGTTTCAAAGCAAGTAATGCAGGGATTGGATCTTGGAGTGTCAAAAAAAGATTTGGGAAACTGAGAATCGTAGATTCAGACAAACCACCTACTGCAGATGAAATACCGATTCCACCAAGACCCCCAAAGCCATCACATATTGCTGTGGAAAGTCCTGGCCATAATTATTTAAATTTAGATGGAGCCACTGAAAGTTCAAAGCCAACTACACCATCAACACCTGCTCAATCATCTACAGCCAATGATTCAAATAATTCAGGTTGAAAATTTATATAATTTAAAACATATATTACAATTTATACATCAATTTTTAAATTTAATGATGAAAAAATTTTTTTCACTTCAAGAAGGCCAGTCAAAAACTCGGCAAACACCGGTCAAAGCGGAATTGAATACAGTTGGTAGATCACAAAAACAACAAAGCTCTACTGCGATAACTTCGAAGGTCGAAGATCACGTGTTTCGTTACGACTTCGACAACAATGAAAATGCTAATCCAGAGAATACAACTGCGTATTCGAATCTTCCGAGTCCATCGAATAAGGACAATGCCAATTCAGTGCCTATAATAGTCGTGCCACCACCGCCACCGCCATTAGTCTATAGAGAATTAAAGCCGGGAAGAAAGACGAGCGATTCGAATGTCAGCAACGAATTGTCTCCTACTGTAATTAATAAAGATGCCAATTCCACCGATCAGGTTCACGTCGAACCGCCGAGTATAAATCGAAAGTTGAAACCTCCTTTGGCTAAACCACCCATTGAAGGTAAAGAAAGGAAAAATATATTTTATATTTTTATTTATAAAAATACTTTTTAAGTTTAATTTTGTTTTTGAAAATTACTTACTTTATTACTAAAATATTTATCATATACTTTTTTCAGATTCAAAGCAACTAGCTTCCCCTCCACTAAAGGGAAAAGTGAAACCAATTCCTAGTCCTATTTTAATGTCAAAAATGCAGAAAGGTCGCCAACCATCTATATCTGATGATGATAATGCATTTGAAGAAAAAGAAGAGGTAAGCAAAGACTGTTTAAAAAATAAAAATTAGTTCTGAAAATATCCATATCACTGGTTTTCAAATTTTTATGTATTAAAAATTTCTAGTCATTTAAAAATTTGTTTATAATTTCCAGGAATCCTTTTATCAAGATGAGGATCCATTTATATCTTCAGATCATCGATTATTAGTTTTACAATATTTAGACTTAGATTTAGAAGCAACTGAACGGTTGAATAACGCGGCTTTACAACAGCCTCAATCACCATTGGCTACAACCGTTTATAAAACTGTCGATTTTTTAAAAACCGAGGGTTTTAACCGCACGAGACAAAAGAGAGAGAACTTAAGGAAGAAAGAAAACAATGTACTAATGAATTAAATGAATTCATAGTATATGATAGGTTTTTAAAACCAAGTTAAGTGCCACTTTGAAAAGTGCTTCCAGTTATCTTTTGCTAATTTTACATATGTATTTACAAGTATGTATGAGGAGATAGCAGAAGAAATGTTAAATTTTCATGACTAATTGTAAAGAAACGATTGATTTATCGTTAAGAAGTGATAAAAGAAATCAAATTTTCTCTTCTGTAGTTACCTTACAGAATTTATAAGTGAATAAGTGATATATATAAATTGTTAAAATTAGTAAAAGTCTGAAAAACGCTCGTTATCAACGTTAAATTAGTAGTATTGATAAAAAAAAACCGGACCAAAAACTTGTATTGAATTTATAGTTAATTTGATTAAGATTTATAAACAACTATATAATTTAAAATAAATCGTAAAATTCTGGTTGATGAGAATCATCAAGTAGACTTTTATATAAACTATCATATTGATCAAATTAAAAAATTAAAAAAACTTTTTAAATTAAAAAACTTTATTCGATATTGTTAGAAAATATTAGCATATTGATAATATAATAGATAGTTATTACGAAATAATCTTTTGTATGTACGTTGGATATTCTGCAGTATTACTGTACGAACAATTTGTGATCTTTTTAATGACATATTTTTCTATACCGCGATGTATTCGCCATTGGAGATTGGAGAATTTTCACGTGAATATGTAAAAGATCATTAGTGCTGTATGAATAAAATTTTCTATATATTTTTCTATTGTGAATATAAACTATATATGAAAAACAATATATAGTCATAACTATTTTGTTAAACACTCAGAATCGTTATTTAGAAAAAAAATAAACCGTTATGAGAATACTTCAATGAGTTATAATTATAAATTTGTATAAAATATCAAATAAAGAAAATTGCATTTTATATTAATAAATGATCTAGTTTTTTACCTTGAATACTACAACTGTATTAACAATTTTTTTATTATCTAATCAAAATAATAATATTTTTGTTCATATAAATAAATCTATTGTAACTTGCGTAATCGCCTGCAATTTGTCCGAAAATAATTCACGTCCTAATTTTGGATTTTTCTCGGTTGTAAATAGAGTGTGAAGCTCTGGGTCCTATTTCAAGTATCAGCAATATTGAATCGTTTGATATTTAAAGCTGCATATCACTGTTTTTAGTTTTTAATTACGAGTGATCGGTTATTTTTATATTTGTATTAAATCGGCTTTTCTTCCTTTCTGTCCATTATGTTTCTTTGGTACAAAGCACTATTAAATAATAATTAAAAAAACAAAAAAATATTTTTAGTAAAAAATGTATGCTTTATTTATATTTTATTTACTAATAAATTAGAAACAATTGTATAAGTATTCATAACTAATTTGCAATTTTTACCGATTTAAAATTTTTAGTTACCATGGTAACAAGTATACTCATCAAACCACTTATTATCCAGCTCATTCAAGACCCTAACAACTCTTAATAAAACCAATATTCGAAACCAGCCTCCAAACTTAAACAACAAGTGACTCATCGATCCAAAATCAATAAAATCCTCAATCCCCAGCTGCAAACTCCAAATCGAAAACCCCAGGCAACTCCAAAAAAAAAAAACAACAGCAGCGCCACTGCAGCAACTACGCGTGCGCGCGCACCATCGGAAAAAGGCACGCTCGTGACGTCATCCGCTCTCCTCGTCGCCCATCACACAGATCTCAGCCGTCCGCCTTCGTGTATGTGTCCGTGTATGTACCTTCCGCCACGCACGAGACCAGACACATCTCGTGTGCACTCTCGAATCGCCATTTTTCCTCTCTCCTTCCGTCTACTCTATATAGTCGAAGCTTATAGTGTATAAACAAGAAAAATCGCGCCGAGAGCCCCAGGGAGAGCTAGTGAGCGTCGGACGTTGATAGCCGCAGTAAAGCTTTAAATGTCGCGGAACTTTACGTCGCTGCTGAACCCGACGTATCTGCAGAATGCACAGGGGGCCGTGCCAGCCCCGTCGAGCGCCGCGGCTAAGGCGGCCGCTGCTGCTGCGGCCGTCTCCGCTGCTATCGCCAACGGCACCAGCATCAGCCTCTCGTCCAGCCAGAGCAAGAAGCGTGAGATTGAGGGTGAGTTTTAGTTTTGAATTTTTTTTTGGTTTGGAAGAGGGCAGTGTGTGGGGTATGGCTTGACTATAGCTGTCCTTGCGCGTGATTTAATTGTGGCCTAGTTGCCTGAGTGGTGCTTATTGATTACCTCACGAGAGATCTGTGTTGCACTGCTGTTAACACAGGCGCGTTTGGATTGCTGTGTGTGGCAGAGGGGCAGCGTGTCAATCGAGCGAAGATTAATGGCTCTAGGTGGGTGGATCCGGGTGGACTTGTTTAGTTTCGAAATCAGATTTGGGAGTAGGGAGGTGCTCGTGTTTTGCAAAAATTGGTTTTATTTAATGCCGTGAGTTGAATGTAGAATGTGAATGCGATGAGCTACTTTTATTTCATAAATAGGAGAAGTTTCAAAAAGGTTTTGCATGGTTTCTATTATCTATCCGCTTATTTATTAGAATTATTATTATTAACTTTTTTCAATGGTAATTTATGTTAAATTTATATTTTTCAGATAGGGAAAGAGAAAAAGAGGAACGTCGTAAACGTAGGAAATCCAGATGGGGAGGAAGTGAACATGAAAAAACCTTTATACCAGGAATGCCCACGGTTTTACCAACCAACCTCACACCTGAACAAGAGAAGGCATACCTGTGTAAGTATCTTATTTCCAAACTATTCTTTTAACTAGGTTAAGCTAATTTTAATCCAATATTAAACTGTTCTTTGAAACTTTGTGCAAAATTAAAAAAATATATTCTAAAAAACACAGATAGCTTTTAGGATGTAAGTATGAGCTAATAAAATTTAGTTATTAAATTAAAGAAAAATATTTGTGTTTTTTGTATCAAAGGTAAGGCAATATCGTAGAAAAAATATCCAAATTTATTTAGTAGTTAAGATATTTATAAAAAAAAACTGATATAAAAAAAATTTTATTTCTTACTATAGAATAAACATGTACTTTGTTGTCTTATGGATTATTTGGTAATATGTCTAACTGTTGGGGTTTCTGCCCCCCTCTAACCCGTTGGTTTTCAGTTCAACTTCAGATTGAGGAAATCAGCAGGAAACTACGCACAGGAGATCTTGGGATACCAGTTAACCCTGAAGAAAGGTTTGAAAACTTGACTACAGACAATAATGACCATTTTAACCACAAAATCTACCTATCTACTGACCAATTCAGCAACCCACAGCTTGATGGCTCTAGAAAGTTTACTGACTGGTGCCATCCTAGTTAATGTGGGACACACAAATAAATTTATTCTCAACCAGGACTAAATTAGTATACCGAGCTTCAACTCTTCAGTGAAGACAAATAGTCATAATATTGGTTTGATCTAATCCATTTCTTTTATTAATTCTCAAACTGACAAGCCTTGCCAATGAGAAATGTGTTTCAATGAGTTTTGAACTAAATGAAATATTATTTTACCAGGATTCATTATCTACTTTATAATTTAGTTTTCAGCCAATTTTTCTTTAGTTTCATAGCTTTTTAAAAATGGCAAAGCTATGATTTTTAATAATTTTTTGTTATAAATTACATTTCTCTTAAAAATTATAAATTTTATATTAATTTTATGATTGATGAGTGTTATTATATAAAAATATAAAAATTTGTGTTGGTATTGTTTTAATATTTTTGAAAAGTTATGAAATTAAAGTAAAAATTAAATTAAATTAACTGACAAAATAATAACGCTTTTTTTACATCCTTAGGTTTCTGTTACTCGTGTGACAAGATTCAAACCTCATCTCATTTGTTGGCAGTGTTTGGCTTGCTAGATTTTATAGATTCTAGAACTTTTTTTGAGAATACCTATAAATCAAATGAATAAAAGAATATAATAGCTTATATTAAGGATACTATATTATTTATTTATATTTTTTTATTTTTATACTAAATATAAAATAATGAAATCTTAATTATGAACAAAACAATACTTCTTTCAGCTACTTTTTAATGAATGTATGTAAAAAAAGTTATGATCATAGGTAGGCTGACTAATTAAAAATTTTTATCGGGTGATTATTACAGGAAAATAACTAATTTCTAACAAAATCTTTTGATTTTATACGGTTCAAGCTAATGTTACTTTCAGGTTCAACAATAATTTTTAAATCCTTAATTACAATTAATGAAAAGATTTTATTACTCCAATAGGTTATAATAATTATTATTTATTTAGATTAGCATTACATTGCACAAATACGAGAAATCGCTGACACTAATTAAAAGACTTAATTTTCTTAATAACCACAGGATTTACTTTCTCTTAGCACCTTAGCAGCTGAGCAACATTTCTGCACAAACATTGCAGACTTCACTGGTTACCATCTATTAGTAAAAACTCAACGTAACCTCTGCTTAGCTCATTTATGCTAGCAGAAACTTAGGTTTATTGTTAGAGGATAATAATGGATAATATGATCAAAATTAAATTATTTCGTGAAAAATTAAGATTTTTTAAAGAAAAAAAAAGAATTGTTAGAATATTATTTTAATATTTTTTGAAGGAATTGACGCTTTAATTTTAGAAAATTATTAAAAAATTATTAAATCTTATTATTGATTTGCTTACTCAGTCATGTTGATGACAATCATAGTAAAAAATTAAAAGTAGCGAAAAAATTATTTCGAAAATGAAAAGATTTTAAACTTTAAATAAAACTAGAATCAGGATGCTTGTACACAATTAATATCTTTATTGGAACAATGTTTGGAACACTATTTTCTTTTCTTTCAGATCTCCATCTCCAGAACCAATTTACAGTAGTGATGGCAAACGGTTGAATACTCGGGAATATCGTACTAGACGGAAGTTAGAAGAGGAGCGACATAATCTTATCCAAAAAATCTTGAAAATCAATCCTGAATTTAAGCCTCCACCAGATTATAAGTAAGTTATTTTACGTATTTAAAATATTTTACTTTAGGTTTAGGTAAATTAAGGCTAATATTTATATTTCAATTATTGATATTGTCGTTTATATTTTTAGGCCTCCTATCATTAGAGTTCATGATAAAGTCATGATTCCTCAAGAAGAGCATCCTGATATCAACTTCGTTGGATTGCTCATTGGGCCACGTGGAAATACTCTAAAATGTTAGTATATTTAAAAATAATATTCTGAATATCGGATCTATTAAATACTATATTGCTTTAATTATTTACAACTAAAATTATTTTACAGCTATGGAAAAAGAAACCGGCGCTAAGATAATAATTCGAGGTAAAGGCAGTGTAAAAGAGGGTAAAGTTGGACGAAAAGATGGACAACCTTTGCCTGGTGAAGACGAACCTCTTCATGCTTACATTACTGCTAATAATCTTGAAGCTGTGAAAAAAGCTGTTGAAAGGGTTAGTATCATCTTTGTTCAAATTTTACAAAACTCGAAATGAAATTTTTAAGTTTACAATAACATTCTCATAAATTATCTTTATATTTGTATTACAGATCCACGAAATCATCCGACAAGGCGTCGAAGTACCGGAAGGTCAAAATGACCTACGACGTAATCAGCTGAGAGAGCTCGCGCTTTTGAATGGTACACTGCGTGAGAATGATGGGCCTCGATGTACGAACTGCGGTGCTAGTGATCATAAATCTTGGCTATGTCCCGACAAGCCTAACGTCACTAACAATATAGTGTGCTCAAGTTGCGGTGGTGCTGGTCACATTGCTCGAGATTGTCGCTCGAAGCGACCGGGAATGGGAGGGCCTGCCGCTGCCGGAATGAATCCGGCAGGTGACAAGGCCAAGATTGACGAGGAATATATGTCACTTATGGCGGAGCTGGGTGAGGGTCCGCCACCTGATCGCACAAAGAACCAGAACAATCAGAATCGAAATACAACGAATACATCGGCTAGCTATCCTGGACTTTTTGATACGTAAGGGAATATATATACTAAAATTTTAAAAATTAATTAAAAATTTATTTACTAACAATTTTTGTCTACATTTGTAGTAACAGGCAACAACCGCGTGCTCTTATGGCAGCTCCAGCGCATCCACCGCCAAGTATGATGCCACCTGGTCCACCGCCTATGATGCCTCCACCTCCGGGCATAGCACCGCCACCATGGACGCAATCTGATATGAGCAACATGAACGGCATGAGCAATATGAACCCTATGAATACCATGAATTCCATGAACAATATGAACAATATGAATAACATGAGTAATATGAATAACATGAACAACATGAACAACATGAATATGCCACAATGGGGTCAACCTCCAGTGAGCATGCCACCGCCTCCAGGAGTTATGCAGCCACCTCCACCACCTCCAGGAGCTTCAGCTTCTCAACCACCACCAGCTATACCACCATTAATGCATAATTGGATGGCGCCTGGAAGCAATCAACCACCACCACCAGGTTTGTTGAAATTCTTGAAATTCATGATGTAACAATGATTCATATATATATAAGCAACTGTAAAAATGTAAAATGATCATTCTATTTTTAGGTCAAATGCCACCACCTCCTGGACAGATGCCACCGCCTCCACCTCCAGCCATGGGCATTCCGCCTTGGCAGCAACCACCGCAGCAACCTCCACCGCAACATCAACAACCACCTCAACAATCACAAAATCCACAAGCTCCTCCAATGCGTCCTCCACCTCCAGGTACCGCGCCACCTCCAGGCTACCCCCAGGGCCCACAAGGCTGGGGACCACCACAACAACCTCCACACATGAGTTGGCCTCCCGCAGCACCGGTGCCTCCGCCACCGCAGCAGAATAATCCTGGACCACCGGGTATTGACCTTACCAGTCTGCCCACCCTGCTGGCTCAGCCACCACCACCACCGCCACCGAGCTAATCGTCAGCCGGTCGTTAGAGATAAGGGATGAATTTTTGCTGTCTTTAAATCGAAGGAAGCAAGATAGCCTTTGACTACGCAATGTTTCGTACCCTGCAAATCTTTTTGTGTGTGCTTATTTTCGAGTCTCTTAATGCACCTTGTAAATCTTGACCTATGATTCTGATTTATTAAAGAGAAATCCCAAATGTTGTGACTGTAAATAAAAAAGACACATCTTTATATTTATATATAGGAGACATGACTTTTTTATTTGGAAATCTCAAGTGGTTTTTTTTGAGAATCTTAACAAATTTTTTTATTTCATTTTAATACAAATTTAAATTGATATATTATATTGCACTAATGCATATCACTTTGACAAATATTTTAATATTTTTTTTCATAAAGATCACTTATAATTAGTTTGAATATTTAAAATATATTCTCTCTAAACAACTCTAGCAAGATAAATTGTCCAGCATGAATAAATTTATCTTATAATTGTCATAAGATTTCTAAGGTGCATAATTTTTTTTCACTAGCCATTAATTTAAAAATATCGTTATGCATTTTATAATCCCATATTTAAACACCTGAATATTAAAGTGTATTATTTGAAATGCAGTAATTATTAAATGCATACAATAAATAAGTATTTTGTATATAAGTACTTCTTGTGCATTACATAGTTTTATAGTCTTTGTTTAAATATGAGGATGTTTAATAAGAGTACTAGTGTTTTAATTTTGTGCATTATAGGCAGTTTGGACACATTTAAAAATTAACAAATTATATGAATTAATTTAAATCACAAAAAGATTTGCAATATAGATTAGAAACTTGATCTCGTCGAACCTAGTACCGACTATGTCTTTGGTTTCTACGTTAAAGAGTTCAAAACTTTTTATCAAGTTTTTCACTTAAATTTGAAAAAGCGTACGACGATGTATTAAGAAATTAAGTTTCTCTGAGTGCACAAGAAAAGGACTGGGATTTTCAGTTATCTTTCAATTAAATTATTCTATTTGAGCTTGTATGATTTCAAGGAAATAATGATTTCCTGTCTTAGAATCACTGCTATGTACTAGTTACCCTAATAAAACAATTTATTAAATTTATGAATTAGATTGTGGATTAGAAGAGTTCAGGAGAGAGATAGGCAAATTAAGAATAAAAGTTATTTATTTATATACTAAAATATAAAGGAAAGAGTTAGATTAGGTATCTTTAAGTTTCAAAGAGTAGTCCCAGCCTTAGGTTAAGAGAATTTAGGTAACATGGTCTCGCTAATCTCTGAAGTGAAATCGTTCTCTCGACTCATTGAGTTATTTGCGAGAACAATCGATTGTAAGATACTTGATAGGTTATTGATTGCAAAAGATTAACATGAAACCCTTGCAAATGTCGTTAATTATTATATTTTCTTTAAAAATGAACGTTTCTCAGTTAACGTTAAGATTTTCTTTGGCTTATCTATATCTTTTATCACGTCATGATATAACATAATTATTGATGAACTGAATTTTTCCTTCAGGTGTAATTTGTACATACGTGCGACCGCTATTTCGTAAATTTTGTAAATTTGTTCGTGTTAGTTTTGTAAACGACCCCACACCAAGAAGGACCTTAGAATACATTTAGGTATTAATATATTAGACGAATGTGTTTTAAAAAATAATTTTTATCCACATCTGTATCTTGAACTATTGTATCATGCTTCAATTATAGTGTGTTAGAACTTTCATTATCAAGGATTAATTAATAATTAAAATAGTTTAATATAAAAGGACGAATTATCTAAGTGCTTTATGCATACTGTATTTTGTGTTATTACACAATAAATTGCATAAATAACATCCAAGAAAAAATTATAACTGTTTTATTTTTACTTTCTAATCAATATCCCATAAAAATATCACTGATTTTTAGATTGTATTAAAAATATAGAACGTTTACTTTAATTTCATGTAATTTCTTAAATAAATATTTATGTTTTAAGTGACAGTTTATTTTTATGTTTTAAAGTTTTAAAACACAGCATAATAATTATATTTCAATTTTAAAATATACAAATCTGCATTATTTTAAAATCGCATACTGAGTCACATAAGCGTGACTCAGAAGTACAACTGTTATCTATTTAAATTTTGACTGTTTGAATGTGTACGTTTTCACGTCGAAGAAGACCGCCCACTTTTTTAAATTCTAGTTCAACGACTTTTCAAAAGTTACCCATAGCAACAAATCGAAATGGTATTAAACTATTGTTTTTGTAAATTTATTTTTCTCTAGACCTCGTTTTTAGTACAGAAACGAAGATACAAACTGTAATCTATTTATGTTTATTAAATAAAAAAGATAAATATAAAATTTCTTTCATTGCTCAGTTGGTCGGCGCAAGAGTGAGCGCGATCGCCTACCAATCACAGATCGTCCTCATCGATTTCCCGCTTCTGGTGAATTTTAAATGGATGGCAACTGCGTAAGCTGACAGAGTCAGACAGTGTCATGAGTGGAGAATTCATAATATTTGACAAATATTGAATGAAATCATTTAAGCAAATTTTTCTTGGAATTTATGAAAACTTTCATTTTATTTAAATGTACTTGATGTTTTTTTGTGCCATAAGCGTTAATTTATTACCGTTTAAATGTTTAATAAATGATTGCAGTATAAATTGTTGTTACTAAAAAATCGTTTATAGAAATTGAGTATAAAATTCGAGATAATATACTCAATATATACTTCAAACGGATTTTGTTGCTTGAAGTATTGAATATTGCGATGAAAGATGTTAATAATGCAAACCCTCCGCAGCCCTCGCCTAACAATGAATAACCAAGTAGCCCAAGCATATTACATTTCAACTTTTCGTTATAATAACGTTTTACCGCAATTTAGTTTTATTTCGCTAAAAGTTGCTGTTTTATTTATGCAAGATAAAAATATATCTAAAGTGAATAATTTTTTTTATTAAAAGTGAATAACTTTATACGAAAGTAGGTTATTTAGGTAGATAATTTATACAGAATTATGTAGACTATTATAAATATTTTAGAGCAGCTTAAAAGTTAATAAAATTTTTCAAGGTAAACTGATAAATAATTAACTTCAATTAGTACAGCTGTTTTAAAATTGAATAGATTCCACAAAAGAATCAGAAAAGATTAAAACTCTGAAAATAGATTATTATTCTTCAAAATGTTATGTAAAATTTACAAAAAAAAAATATTTTTCAAAACAAATACATGGCCAAAGCTTAAACAATACAATCTATAAGAATAACAAATATTGTTAATCCAATTTAAAATGAATTATTCAAACTTATTTAAAATATTTAAAGTAATACTGCAGTAATTTTAATGTGAAAAAAAATAATTTTTAAGTTTAAAAGAATCCGTAAAAGCTTCTTATCAATAATTAAAACTTTTTGTAGACAGTGAACATTAAAAATACAATTTCCCCAATTCAAACCTACAATAAACAAAAAATGATCCAGGCACTCAACCATAAACATCTCCCATCTAAATTTCTGCAAATCCTAAAACAACAATCCTCATTCTCATCGCCCATAAAGCCAAAAAATGACCACTCGCAACTCGTCACCGACCGTCACACCCATAACCAACCGTCCCCCCAACCTCGCGAAGTTCGCCACGAGTGGAAGCCAGTCAGCGCTCTCAGTATATACATATACAGTCCTCTGAAAAATCCGGCGGCTCGCTTCTGCGCGCGCCAACCAATACATATACATATACATAGCCAACACGCACACAGCTCACCGTTGCTCTCGTCTCGCTCCCTCTGTGTATATACCCAACCTCGCGTGCGGCTGTTTCGCGTATAGCGCTTAGCGCACACCACTCCGAGTTTCGCCCTCTCTCTGTGCATAAGCGCGCGCGCTCTCTCACTCGTTGTGTGTACACAAAGGAGCCTGCGCCGGTTTTTTTCTCGCCCTCTCCGCACACGTATATACCCACCGTATATATCCAGCCCCTCGCGCGCGACCTTTAGTCTATCCCGGAAAATCCATCCGTGTTGTAGCCGTTCCCGCTCTCTCTCTCTGACAGTTCGCCGCTAAGCTTTTTTTTGCCAATAGAAGAGCCGTTGACCGACTGGAAAAGAAGATGACTTCGACGGGCACGTACCAGGGACTTCAGGACGGCCGCAAATCCAGCAAGTGAGTACAGCTTTGAATTTTAGATTTTCCGATCAAGCCGAGCGCGATGGTTTAATATTCTCGCGGTGTGTGTGTGTCCGTCTGTTGCCGGGTGCGCGTATCCAAGCGCTGCCCGAAAAGCGCGCACCTGTCGACTCTCTCTCTCGCGCGCGCGTGCAGCAGTCTCCTCTTTTCATCCCCTTTTTCAGAGCCGGATATATGCTAGACGAGCGGAGAGTGACGAAGAGCCGCGGTGCGGGATGCTGACTGATCGTGACACGTTTTATTACGTTTAGCATCGACGGCTTACGTAAGATTCTTCGTGAAAATCGTCTCGCCGAAATTTTCCGCTGAATCCGCCTGCGGACGGAAATGAAAACAGCGTCCTTCCTGGAAATTGGCTCCTGCGAAAAGTCCGCTCTGTGAAAAACATCGGAGGGAAAAAAGAGAAAGCCGCGCGCGCGCGCGCGGGTGAGGAGAGGAAAAATAGGGAGGCGCAGCAGCTGAAGGTGTGCATCCCATCTGCAGCGGTGTGTCTGTCTTTCTCTCTCTCTCCGGGACACACCGTCTGAGTCGATCGCTTAGGTGAGCGCGCGCGCGCTCTTGTGTATATATACGTATATATAAGCGAGCGTACGCGGCTGCTCCCGTCGTCGGTTTGAACCGGATACAACCAGATGGATCTAACGTCCCTTCCGCGCCTGCGAGAGAGCGAGCGCTCAGAGAAAGGCCGTTTCGCACTTTTTTCGCTCGGGAATTGGGTGGAATGTGGGAGAGGCTCTCTCTAGCGCGCAAGAGCTGCTCTAGAATTGTTTGTCCGGTGAGGGGATAGGAGAGGGCGGATGGTTGCTGCTGGGAATGCTGGGTCGGCTCTGGGTGATCGATTTTTTGAAGCGTTTTTGCAGAGAGGATGGTTTAATTTTATTTTCTGCAGGATAAAATATACGTGTTTTTAGTATGATAGTCGTTGAATTATATACACTATAAAATAAAGTCTTCTATTCTGTCATGTACAATATTAAGATAAAAAAAATTGCATCCCACCATTCTATTCTGCTAAAACGCTGATTTATTCATCTCATTATCAGCGGCGCTCATTAAAATTTCACACACCGCAAACATAGACTCGAATCGAGCGTACATTCGCAAAGAGCCGAGAGAGAGAGCCTCGTGTCTCTCCCCCGACGTGCGCGCTGCGCTCTCCGCAGCCGTTACACACTGCTCTTTTTCGTATCGAAGCAGGGAATGACGAGCCGCAGAGCGCAAGCCTCGTTTACCTATATAGAACGGCATTCAAAGCGCGGCTTAGAATAATTTCTCTGACTGGGCCTTTTGTTTTGAATCGCTCCTCTGTATTCGCAGCCGGTTGACGCACCGCTCGGCTGTCTTTCTGCGAGCCTGGAGCTAGTTAATTTTAGAAAATTTTTTGCGAGAGGTTGATGTTTTTGGGAGAGAGGATGGGGTGTTTTAGTTTATGTTTTTGTAAATAAGTAGAGCTGGTTTGCAGAAAGTTTTTGGTGTTATCGGGTGACGAATTTATCGTTAGATAAGGTTAATCGTGTGAGCGGTTTTATGCAGAAGGTGCGAGTTTGTGGTGGAAAGATAAAGATATTGCGTTTTAATTTGTAGAGTGCGTATATGGTATATTAAAATAACGATAACAATACTTTGAGCAATTCATGACGTGTGAACGAGTCACGTTTCCAGGAGAAGGGTACAGGAAATTGAGATAAAAGCGTCTCGGATAAGAGAAAAAGGCTAGACGAACAAAGGCAAAATAATATTGATAAAAAAGAAAGCATCCACTCACGGTCCTCTATTAAACAAAACCCAAACCACCACACAAACAATCCCAAATTCAAACTTCACCGAAACAACAACAATTCCGAATTCCAACTATTTCCAAATTCCAAAAACCCCCTCCTCCCGCAATCGCAAAATCGACCAGGCCGCAGGTCGTAAATTCCACCGCCCCCAACTCGCGCGAGTAAAACAAAGACAGCGCGAGTCGATGACCTCGGATTTCGCGACATTCCGGAAGGAAGAGCGAACGCTCGGCTCTCTCCGCCGTCCGGTGCGCGCGTTATATAGATACGGATCCTACCTGTGTTGTATATAGCTTGACGCCGAGAGAGTCTGCATTTACGGCGTTGGCTTAAATATTTCTCCTTTTGTCTCTCTTGTTTTCTGTACCTTGGCGCGAGCTCTCGGCCGTCCTTGCTTCTTGCAGCTCGTTTTTTCGAGGAGTTCTCGATATATAACTGTCAGAGACCAATGGCTTCTCTGGCGCTCGGTTTTATTGCGACAGTGAGAGAGGTTTGACTTTGCGATCGTTGTTGAATGCCTGCGATGGCTGTTTATATTTGGACTATGCGGGGTGGTGGAGATCGAGACTTTGTTTTAATTGGGGCTGGTAAAATTGCAAAGGTTATATTTAGCGAGGATGGGTTTTGAGGTGGAAGGAATTTTGGTTTTTTAAAGCGATATTCTGGTTATTGGTAATTTATAAATTATTACTATGGTTGGAAGGAATATTTTATGAGAATATAGTTTGTCTTAAATGTTTAATTCAATAAACGTATTTATTTCGTATGTCGAAAGTTGCATTTTTTAACTCTACTGCAATCTTGAAATATACAGTTTTTATTCAATTAGACGGGAAGCTTTTAAAATGTTTCTTGAAGCTTGAAAGATAACTTAAAAATTAAACCTTATAAAAGCCAACGAAGCGTTCAAATTACTTGAGCAGCAGGAGCCAATGCCAAGAGTGCTTAGAAAAAGTAGTATCGAACGAGGCGGGTATGACATACTTTATTTAAAAGTGTTACATTCTTTATTTAAAGTTTAAAGCTTTCGCTTGTTCGGCAAGAAAATGTTTCTAAAATTAAATATAGATTTCTAAATAGCTTTTGAAAATAGAATGCATACACAAGTTCAAACTTTCAAACAGATAAAAGTAGCTATTACAAAGTAACAATCTTCAAGTTATAGATATCTTTTATAGGCAGTGAATCCGTAAGCTATAAATTTTATTAATTCTGTTTTTCATAATATTATTATATTTGAAAAATAATTAAATATTTTAGCACAATTATTCTATTCACATAGAAAGATGTAATATTTTTCTCCCATTAGATACCACTTGATTTTGCATCTTGTAAAATCAAAAAACTCAAATATTTTAAAATTTCAAGTTTTTCACCAATTCTACCAAACAAAATTTATCTCCCATAAAATTAAATTTCCCGCAATAATTAATTTTCCACTCACCAACCCCCATCGCTAAAAACCAAAACCTCCTCTCCTCCTCAAACCCAAAAAAACCCAGCACCCGCATCGGCCGGCCGTGAATCAGCTGTCGCCGGGCGCTCCAATCCTCGGCGCTGCATTCCTCGAAGGCTAATTAAATATTCATACTTACAAACGACATACAAACGACGCGAGCAAACTCGCATTAAATATAATCGCACAATACTCTCCTCTCTCTCTCCCACCTACCAAGAAAAAAACCTCGCCGTCTATATACGCACTCGATACGCATGCACACTCCCCTCGTCATACACAGAGAGAGAGCGAGTTTTCCTTTGTCCTCTCTCTTTTGCGAGGATAGTCGCGTGTCCGCGCGCAATTACTGCCCTATACATAAGCGCGTACAAGAGCGACATGTGGTCTGCGCGCAGGTAGACTCTCCTGCCGAATCGTGACTCATCGCTCCCTCTTTTTTTTTTCCTTCCTCTCTCCTTTTAATTCCGAGTATAGGGAAAGAAAGCCGGCATTGGGGTGTGTATACGCGCTGACCGCCGGCTGTCATTATCGTAATTGGCCGGCCGAGCGCGCGGTTTCGTGGCGCGCTGCGAGGATTTTTTTTCTTTTTTCGGTGAGTTGGAAAGGGGGAAATATTGGCTGGACGAGTGTGCGTATATATGTGTGGTTTTGAATTTTTGGGTAGGAGTGTAAGCTGGATTGTGTAAGCGAGAAAGTGCAGTGAGGGGTTGGTTTTATAATGCGCGTGTCGCGTTTAGAGGTGGGAGATGTAGGCGATTAGGCGCGGGGGAGATGCAGTGCGAGTTTGGTGATTGTTGGAAATGGCATTGTGTTCGGGGGACATCTGTGCGGTGGGGGCGGTGTGATTGAGGCTTTGGGAAATTATCGTGTGCTGGTGGAAGGATCGTTGATGTTTAGATAATATTTTGTTATATAGTTTTGGTGCATATTCGCTGTAGTATATATTGTTTTTTGATAAAAGCTGTAAGTTTGTGATTAGTGAAAGATTGAAATTTTAAATATCATAATTAGGTGTGCTATAATTTTATTAGCCATATATTTTTCAGTTTTTAAATTAAAAATCAGCAAGGTCGGCTTCTTACGCAAATTTATTTTCTCTTTAAATATTAAAGCTCTCATTAATATTGTATGTTATTCAGTAGATCTATAATCTGACATTTAAAAATATACCGTCTTCATTAATATGTAATTATTTTTACAAAATTAAAATAATTCTTTATTAAGCGTTAATGAGAGCGTAAAAATGAATATTTTAAAACAGTATATTTTTAAAAATAGGTAATTTAGATTTGAATTTTAAAAGAAAGTAGAAAATGACTTTACCCACCTACGCGTCGTTGCGCGCGGTTCAAAGTAATCCTGATAGATAGAGACACTGACGCTGTATTTGTACTATGAAATTTTAATGTTTTTTAAGCTTTATTTTATCTATTGAATAATTAATTTTTGTTTATAAAAAGCCTTTTTGAACATAATACAGTTTTTAATATTACAGTAATTTTTTATTTTATGTAATTTTCCCTTTTAAATAATTTCGATTTGATAAAATTAAAAATTTTTTACTAATAATTCACTTTTATATAAAAACACGTAATACTTATTCATAAGCAGCCTTCCACAAGCATACGTCATTAAGTAAAAAATAATGATTCGCTATAAAAGCAAAAGTGGCTTCCTCTATACTTAATATGCATTAATTTAATTCACAACCAGCCCATCTCACATCTCAGACACCTCGACATCGCGCCGCAACCATAATTCCAACAAGAAATAAAAAGCCCCTCCGCCCAGCAAAGTCACATCCTGCCCGCACTTTTGCAAAAAGCTCATAGCTCCCGACAATCCCGTAATTTTCCTCCTAAGAAAGTCCAAAAAGTCCATACCCCCCTCAGCCACCTAAAAACGTATCTCCCTGCTCAAAAAGCTATCGAGAGAGAAGCGTCGCCGGGAAAAAAGTAAAACTGCCGGTTGCCGAGTAACGCTACACCTTCCGGTTCGTGTCGACCTCTCTCTCTCTCTCTCTTTCTTTCACTCTCGCGCGGCAAAAGAAGCCGTCCCCGTCGGCGGTTTACCGCGGCGCGCAATCGATGCTTTTTTCCTCTTTTTCCTTGAGCTCACGCTGAGAGAGTGTGTAGATAGACATGCAAAGTGTCGTCGCCGACGCCCCTGCCTCCTTGGAGAATTAATCGGCGCGACGAGGCCCGTTAGGTGAGAAATTCGCGCTGCAATTAGCGCTAATGCACGCATTGTCGGAAGAGGATTGGGGAGGGGGGTTGATGGGGTGTTGAGGGAAAGGTGACAATGCGTTGAGTGAGGTACTTGTGTGTTGGGCCGATTTGCGAGTGTTTAGGTTTTTGTTCGTAGTTCGAAAGTAAGTTGTGGGATTGATTTTTTGTGGATTTGAAATTCGAATGAGCTGTGGGGGGATAATGAATTAGGGTTTCTTTTTGGGCGTTCGATAAGTCTGCGAGGGTAATGAAATAACAATTTTTTTCGGAGCACTCTTGCTCGGATATTAATCTGAGGGATAAAATCTACTTGAAAGAGTGTAATACCCTGGGATTACGCTACGGAAGCTTATAATCTCTTATAATCTCTGTAATTTACCGAGGTTGACTTACGCTTAAAAATAAACGAAATGTAATTAAGTAATTTTCAATAAAGATTTTATCCATTAAAGCATTATCAATGCCTTTTAACACAAAAACACAATAAAGCATCGAAACTAGCGTAATTGCAGCAAACACTTCCGCTGCCGCGCAGCTCGAAGGGCCGATTATTTTCCTCAAACAAAATCTAAAAAAAAAACAATCCAACTCCACAATGCCACAAAATACAAAATCCAAAAAAAACTATGAATCGCAACACAAAAAGCCATTCTACCTCCGCCATTCTCGCTCTCTCGAACAAAAGCCGATCCGTTAGCCACAACCACTTCCTAGAAAGGAACCACGCCGGCGGCACAAAAAGAAAAACAATTTTCGAAAACTCCCGACAATCGAATCCCGCTCGTTATCCCCTCGCGATTTTCCTCCGCGCGGGGCAATAAATCCTCCGCACGCCTCCGATTCCAAAACCATCCGAATCGCGCCTATACAATAAAATCGCTCGTACCCTACATCATTGCCGATCGTGAAAAGCAGCTCGCGCGCTCATGTAAAATCGAAAATGGGCATAGAGCTATCCAGCAGGTTCCGGTAAGCCCCCCGCTGCTATGCGAAACAGCTGTTCGCCGGAGAAGAAACGGGAATGGGATAGATTGGCGATATTCAAGGTCAGGCCTCGTCTGCGATATATTCGGAATGTGTATCGATCGGAAAGAAAGAGAGAGATGTGTTTTATTGTATATGAGGGGGGTCGCTCGCGTGTGTCTGGGTAATGTGTCGTCGGCGAGTTTTTATGCTTATTGTTCGGCCTGAATAGCTTGACGTTGCATCTGTCACGTGCGCGGCGCGTGTGTGGATGTGAGGATTGGTTTTCTTTTTTTATGGTGATTTAGCTTTTTGGATGAGCAAACAAATTGGTTTTTCTTAAAACGTAACGGTTTTGAAAATTATCGATCTGGGTTATGCGAAACGGTTTGACTTTCTAATGATATTCGGATAATTATGGTGAACGGTATTGTTTATACTTTTTTCATTTGTGTCGACTTTTTTATGGAGCGTCAAACCTACCATTATTTTCAAAATTGGAAATAATTTTTTTTTAATTAGTGTGTACCGTTTCGATTCTTAATAAAAAAAAATTTCCAATAAACGCGTTCTACCAGGTCAATTATTACTCGAAAAGACAATTCCCATAACAAAAAACCACTTGAAACTATCAGATCGTTACCGATCGCACGCACCCATTCCACACTCATCAATCAATATACCCACCGACTCCCCATCAGCCAATCAAAATCCAAAAACTCGTCCACACCAAACGATTTCCAACCTGCATCAAACCGCCTGCATCTCAACCTCAAAAAAATCCCTACCTTACCGACTTGACTCGCACGCTCGCTTGCGACCGGCGCTAGCTCTGATCCAGCAGCGCGTGCACGCTCCCAACTCTCCTCTCTCTCTCAAACGCGCACATAAACGCACACGGTATATCTCCTCACACACGTAAACGCGTAGGCGCGCTCGTGTATATCCGCGCTAATATACATACAGAGAGCGATAGAGTGAGAGAGAGTCGCGAGCGCGCGCGTGTCTGTCTGTCGCATAGCGGCGAACGAGAGGAAAAGTCTCGCCGGCCGGTTCTCCAGTTCGTCCCCCCGAGCTCGACTGGGTCCACACGCGCGACAGAGAGTCACGACGACGTAAAACGCGAGCTCGCACGCGCAACGCCCATATTCCTCTACACGCAATCTACATCCCGCATCTATCCTTTGTCTCTCTCTTTCTCTCTTTCCGAGCACACGCACGCAGCAGGCTTCTCTGGTGGAGTGCGCGAAGTTCGCCGCATCCTTCCTTTTGTTTTTCCACGCGTTCGCGCTGTGCAAGAGTGACGAGTTGAGGAACGCGAGACTCGCGCGGGGGTAGATATATCTGCTTAACTTGGGATAAATTCGCGTGATAAGCGGTGGGCCGGGTTATAAAGGATTTTTAACGCTCGTGTATATATTAAAGCTCGTGGCTTGCGTTTTAGTCGAGGGATTTGAGAAGCAGACGAGAGTCGATTAAAAGAGGAAAGATGTGGACCGGTCAGGAGGAGCAGAAGAGCAAAATAAGGTCAGTCCCTCAGCGCCGTTTCGCCTCGCTTACAATAATGCATGCGCACGTATATATGCACACACGCATACGCACTCTTTTGACTCTGTCATCGCTCGTACCTTGTACGGACTTTTCTAACCTCGCCAGCCGCGCAGCACCGCCGCTCTCGGCACTTTCGCCTTTCACAATGGCGGCTCTCTGGGCCCCCCGTGTCTCAGCCACGGTTCAGCAACGACACAAGTTTGTCATACAAGACAGAAACGCGTAATATATATCTTAAGGCTGTGATGTATATATAGTGCTGCTATATAGAGCACGCGCGGGACACCTAACCTATAAAGGACCGCCATCCTCTCACTTTTTTTTAAGCGACGCGCGCCCCAGGAATTTCCGTTATTACGAAAGACCGTGTCTGGATTCCAGGAATGCCCGGGACAGTGTGAAAGGTCGTCGCAGGAGCAGGTTTCGCAGCCGAGTGTGTTTTTTTTTTTCAAGTAGAGATATTATTATGCAGCGCAGCCGAGGAGGGAGGGAGATAAAAAGGTGGAACGCGCGCCGCTGCTGAGCGCGAGTTGATATCAGCCGCGGTGGATGTAAGAATGCGCCGTTTCAGAGCGTATCGCGTGCATGAGATCGGCAGGGTCAGTGCATGGAGGAACGGGATATATGGAGTAACCTGTTTCTTTTTCTACGTTTTGATATGCCCGGCGCTCTTTTTTCTTGCTCCTTTTTTCAGATTTATGGCTTTGAGCGCGAGCCTTCATGGAAAGTAGGTGGTTTTCAGAGACGCGGAGGTATTTGATATGGAAAGCTTGTTTTAATACGAGTGCACTTGCGCTCAGGAATTTTTATTATTACCGAATATTTTTACTCGATTACTGTGGCGTCTGGTTTTATTAAAAGGATAGTAAAATTCAATTTGTTAATTTTATTCTTTGAGGAGGGATTCTGCAAATGAATTTTAAATAAGGACGATTTAGATAAGTTTCTTGTTAGGAAGTCGCAAGGCCTACTAAGATTCTCATTTACGATTGTATCCGAGAGCCTTATTAAAATTTGCGATTTTCGTTTTACATTTCTTAATGAAATTTGATAACAAAATAGGCAAGGTGCTCATTATTTTAATTAACAAAGGATTTAATTACATATTCGCTCTCAAGAAGATCCATTACGATTTTAATCAGTAATATAATATCTTTTCTCAGATTTTACGAATAGATTCGCTAAAGGCTTACTTGTATTTTAGAAATTCTGTGAAACGTTTTAAAATAAATTGATACTTCAAAAGACTTTATTATACTCAGAATAAAGGCAGCAAGTATATTATTAAGGCTTATTCCTTAAAATTTTTAATTATAACTTTAAACGCGAATATAACCGCAGAGCTGCTGAATGCACGTCTTTAAACTGTATGCTCAAAGTGAAGGGTATATGAAAGTCACTGACACTGACAACTGTTTTACCGATCCCATAGTACAATCTAATATGCACTCAATAATTTTTTTTTCTCATTTTAAGGACAAGATATTAATTTTATCAATTAAACAATTTTAACTATCATAGAAGCAACGTAATAAATCTATTTCTCACGCGCCATCTCAAAGCTACAGTATCCCCATCCTCAGCGCGCCAATTACCGCAAAATCATTCGTTTACCCAGAAAAGCCCGACAGTTCCAACCATCGCCCTTTGTCTCTTCCTCTCTCTCTTTGCACCCGATCCCCGCACAATAAACAAACCCATCCGCGCACAATACCCGACCGATGCAATCCCACGTTTTTATCGGCGCGCAACATTGTACCAGCGGCATAAAGAGGATACGGCAGAGGAAAAGGAAAAAAAAAGCGATCGGCCGAGCGCGCATGCAACGCATATATATACACGCACAACAAAGGAACGATCGAGCGGGAAAAAAAAAACGAGAGGCGCGACGTCTGCCTTTCTATTTTCGCGCTTGTATATCGGGGCAGGAGGACGAGGAGCGATCGGCCGGTTCCGATATATAATCGGCGCTTTGGCGTTCGAAATCGGCGCCGAGAGGTTAATGCCAAGTGCAACGTCGAGATGGATGTAGGCTTCGCCGATGGCTCGAACGAGATGGATATTTTCGGACGGGCGAGATGCTTGAGAGAGGAGATGAAAACGGACGGTTGATGCTAAGAGATGGATTTATAGCCGGGGGGTTTTTTGGAGGTTTTCAGTTGGAGGATTTGGATCCGGGATTATTTTTGTAGGAGGAATTTTTGTTATTTAGGAAATGTGGGGGAGGATGGTTTAAGTGTTGCTGGAATTTTTAATTTGGGAAGTTAGCTTTTAGCAAAAGTGGTGTGGAAAAGTACGTGAGGCTTATTGCTGTGTCCTCAAAAGTGTTTAAAACAGCAATTTGCACTTTAAGAAAAAATACTTTCTTAGCGAAAAATTAGGCTTGCGCCAGTGATTTTCTTAATTACGGAGGGACAAGAGAGGCAAATTTAAAACTTTTATGGAGAACGATTTCTCGGCGGTAGCGCCGGATTTCGCTACTGTAAATTATTAACTTAAACGTTGCAGTGCACTTTTCACTAGAAATGAAAGCAGACGAAATGCATTCTAACCTCATTTAGCAGATGTCACTTCCCTGACATTAACATATTATCCTTTTCCATGCCCGCTGTGTAATTTAAGATTTTGTTAATTTTCTCTGTTTTACAAACGAGCTATTTTTCAGGATCAAGTTGAAGATTTGTATGCGGCTTAAATTTTGTTTTAAACGCGTTTGAAAATTGCTCAAAGCTCAGGTTTTTTGAAAAATGTTATTCATAAAAAGTGCCCGAAGGATTCTTTTAAAATTTTCAAAATTTTCAATTAAAATAAGTAATTATTTTTATTCTGATTAGTGAAACTTTTAAAATTTTTGTAATTGCCTTTAATTAAGACCTCTTACACTTTGAAGATCAGTTGAGTAGATACTTTATTTTTTTCCGAAATACATTTTATTAACACCGTAAAATGATCATGATATCCTTTAATTAACTGACCAAACTCATAAAAATGCAAATAATGTCGATTTTTTAAAAGTATTTAGCCTCCGGAATTCGCAATTCCTTATTTTTTCTGAAATTCAAAATTCCTAAAATTTTTTTTTGCGACCAATCAAGTAAAAAATTTGATTTTGGAAAAAGATTAATGCGTGTCGATCTCATCAAAGCAGAATCCAAAAACATTCCTTACATAAGTACACACGCAAAGCTCGTCTCGTTCGCCCTCGGTCTCACATAAAAATTATGTCATTCCCGGCACTTTTTCACGCGAAAAAAGTGTAATACTCCTCGTCGATAATCAGCGGCGATTTGCATAAAATCAGCATTACAGCCGACTCAAAAACACGAAGAGCTCAGTAAGAGAGAGAGGGAGATAGAGAAAGGTGAAGGAACTCTGCATTTGCCAGACAAGTGCGAGATTTGGCAACGCTGCTATCTCCTTCTCTCTCTCTCGTAAAACTCGCCTGGGCGACCTTTTCGAGCTCGCATAGCCGGCGGGCTTTTAGCGCCCCGCGGTCAAACGTATGCACAAGTGCGTTTCTGTCTTTAGCTACTTAACTCCTCGACGTGCCAGCGGTTTTCCAAGGCTCCGTATCGAATGATTTTACGGCGCTTCTCACAGTTTTCTGCCTTTTTAATTGACGCGCGCGCGCGACGTTATAAGTTTGAGAGGTGAAACTCGAGCCCGTCTCGGATGTTATGTGTATTTCGTATTTTAATAACGCGGTGCAAAAAATTTTTACGGCTGATAGCCGGCCGATTGGTAGAGACACTGTAGGAGTCCTGGATTTGATAATCTTGTTTAATGCTCATTTGGAAATTTTCCAGAGATATGCAAATTGGGATTCAACAGGTATTAAAATAGAGGTAAATTGAAAAGCTCGCGATAAAATTTTTTAAGCGCGCGCAGACGTTTATTTGTAGAAAGTCCTATCCAAAGCTGATATGGTTTTTATTCGAAAAGAAATCTCAAAGTCAGAAAAATAATTATTGCTTGTGCGCAGAACACAGTGAGTGCAAAAGTTTTACTTTGATTTTAGATACGACGTTAAAATTATACTTTCTACACAGAACTTTTATTAAATTGATTTAGAGCGGCGCTCTCATCTGAAAGTAATTAAAGTAAAGCGTTTACTCTGAGTAAAAAACTGCGGGAGCTTATACGTATATACACACGTATACATATTTCTAAAAAGTAGAAAAGTGTTACACCGCAGGCCATTACTCATTTTTCTTTTGTTTTACGCGAATGAATAACGTTACGACTCCTTAGCCTGGAAGCACAGTTATAGTATAATACGCGACTTTTAAGCGCTTCGAGACGACGCATAAATCTCTTTGAGTGCAGTCATTGTGGAAATCAAAAATTTTCAGTTATAACGTATCATAAAGCTGCTGCGTCTTGTCATTATTTTTACTGCGACTCTACTACCGAAAGTTCATTATTCCATAGTCGAGAGAGGCCGAGTAATAAAGCCGCTCTCGAAATCGCGGCTAGATGAAGATTCCTCACGCGATTCTAAACTGCGGGCGTTATGTCTGAGTTTAAACTCGCGTAAACGCGATTAAAATTTAAGTAACAGTTAATAACTGGCTTCTCGAAATTTTATAAACCATGTCAGCACTAAGCTCTGTCTGTAAACAAAAACTTTATTCACTCGTACAACAATAATACTACAGTTACAAGGAAACTTTCCCCACTCAGCGCAAATCCACCGTATGATTTTTATCAAAATCGACAAGCTCCTCGCATAAAAACGACCACGCGACTTATCCCCGATTCTAATTCAACACGCAACGTCCATTAACATCTCAACCTTGGCTGTTGGATTCGAAAAGCGAGTTTTCGAAAATAAAAACGTGAGCGGCGCGCGCAATTTGCGGGCGGCACGAAGCCAATCGAGAAACGTCCGGCTTGTTCGACATTCGTGTTCGCTCCACCCTCGCAGCGAGCTCGCTGCGTGTACGAATGCGCGTGCGCCTATCCGAAGTGCAGATCGCGGAACTGTCCGTTGCAAAAAAAAAAAAAACGTCGCGTATGGCTAAAGTCACCGAGACGCATTCGAATGACGCGCTGCGTGTTCTACCTGCGTTATAATCTGGGATCGTTATGGTCTTGGGGATCGGTCTGTCGATGTACAGTCTGGGTTGAAAGGTGATGTTGACGGTGCGTTGGTTGTTTTTGTGCGAGGTAGTGGACGATCGTGATTCATGCTGGGTTTTTCGTTTCTGGTTTTGCAATAAATCATTGCTGTATAGTTTAGTGTAAAAAACGAAATTGATAAATGATATCTTAGAAGGAAAACAGACATAATTTTTATTTTAAATGGTCAATGAATATTGATGTATTTTGATATAAAATATTATGAAATTAAAAAAAAGTAATTTTTCATACTTTTAAAAGATATACTGTACAAAACTACTGGAAAGTCGGTAGCTGGCAAAAAGTTGGGTGTGGGTGGTTGGTGGGTGGATGAGACCGGTAGCAGTAATAGCGAAGTTGTGCAAAGATAAGTAGAGAATACGAAGTCAAGTAGAATTCAAAATGTCTTTTCAATATTAATTCGCAAAATGGATACACAAATTAATATCCTAAAACTAAAATTAACCGAAATATTATCAAAAGCATAGTAAAGTAACTATCTCAAAAGTAATTCAAAATTTTTTTTCAACATATTTAATTACACTTATAAAGTAGACGCGCTTTTTGACCAATAAAACAAACATCGCTCAACAATCTCAATCCAGTCACCACCAGTCAACCACCCACATCTAATCCCCCCAACCACCAACTTTCCATCCTCACTGTACCTCCAATCTCCAGCTCTCCTCGGAAAAGTCAGCGCACGCATATACACAGAGAGCGGAAGGGCGCGGGAGCGCGCCTCGTCGGCGGCAAAAAAGCCCAAAAGGACAGCGCGTGCGCGCGACGTCGTGGGCAGCAGAACACGTTTTTGCCGCGCATGCACGCACGCACGGCTCGCCTGCACCTACAATAGAGCCGAGCGGCTCTCCGTTATAATGCGCCGCTGAATTATGAATTCAATCGGGCGCCCGCGCCGCCTCGTTTGCACGCGCCGGGCCGAGGTGACAGCCGACAGAGTGCATACTTTAATGCGCCGAAAAAGAAAACGTCGGCTGCGTGCCGAAAATGAGGCTTTTTTTTGGTTAATGGGCGCGCAGGTGATTTTTAAGGCGGTCGCGTGAGGTTGGCTCTCTGATGGAGGTTTTTACGGGTAGTGGCTTGGAAAGTTGGGAAAACGGATTGGAGGAATGTCGGGGCTTGAGATGTGGAACTAATATCGGAATTTGGAATAATAAATTTGGTTGGTTTTGCTGCGGGAAGAGGCATTTTTTATATGATGCAATGACGTCTGCGGTCTTAATTAAATGAGAAAAAAAAAGTCATTTGAAACTCGCTCGGACGTGCCCAGAAGCGGTTGCCATCGTTTCAATGAGCAAATACGAAAATTAAATTATGGGATTGAGACTTTCACATTATTTAAATTTTTTGTTACCTTTCTAATAAGTCTTAACATTTTCAATTACACGCGCGTCATTTAAATTGAAACTTATTATTATAATTCCCAGGATATAATGCTCTTTGCATAATAAGTGTATCCGAGATTTTTCAGCTGACGGGATTGAAACGAGTTTTTTTTTTTCAACGGATAGTAATAATAATTCAGCTCCCGTGAACCGAATCTTAATGTCGTATTTACTTTCCCTATGTAAGTAGCTCAAGCGACATGCATTTTATTAGTGATAATAACACTTGTATTAATAATTTAAACCTAGTTTGCGAATTGACGGTTGTCGTTCCGTCAATCATTAATAAATTATTGATAGTTATAAATTATTCATCGAGTGACAACTAATTATTTTCATAACACTATTTATAATCCACCATATAGTAACATTTACTTACAGCTGCCAGTATAAAACAAAATCCACCAGCCAGAAATCCACTTTCAACATCTTTCTACAAAATACCAACACAAACATCCAAGAATGCTAAAATCATTATCCTCTCAAAAAGATTCCCCCAAAAAAATCACCAACACACCGCCCCCTGAAAAATATCACCAGATACCCAGAGCAATCTCCCAGCGAGCCACCATATCGCAAAACCCATCCTGCGCTCGGCTCCGCATTTATCGCCTCGTCCTCTCCGCAACGCCGACAAAGCCCCGAGAGATACGCGTTATCCTCATCGCATTCAAGCAGCGAATCTCGCTCTCGCGCCAAAACAAACGCGCGCAAAAAGCCGCGCGTCATTAGGAGGCTCGGATCTCGTTAACGCGCGGCGTCGATATTAATGTGCCTGCGCGCGAGAGCTCGGCTTATACGGGACGCGCTTAATAAGGGGACGAGTCTCCTTTCTGTCTTAGCTGGCCGGTAATCGCTCATGTAAGCGCGCGATTTCGAGGAGAAGGTGTACAAGCGCTCGGAGCGCGAGTTGATTTCGTCCTGCTTGGCTTCGTAATGGGCTTCGGGGCTGAGAGTTATAAGGAGAGAGATTTCGTTGTAGTTTTTCGCCGGCTGATGATTGAGTTTCTTTGCTGCTTTTAGAGAGTTTGCGGGGCTCGGCGATTTGTTATTCGTTTCGCGGAAAAATCGGGGGACTCGGTAAGGCAAGGGACAAGGACGCGAGAGCGGAGAAACTTTTGGTAAATTGGTTGTCTTTTGGATCTGGTAAGGATCGAATTAAGTCGTTTTTGACAAAAATCGCTTATAAACAACGATGGGATTCTCTGATAAAGCTCTGAAAATCCCGACCCGTTTCAAATTAAAACCCACTTTCGCAGCGGCAATAAAATTAATTTTTATTATACGAACCCCAACTTGGTACCACTTTCACCCCGAAAAAACAAATCCAACAAAACAGCGCGAAAAAACCGCACGACCGCAAGCTGCCTCCTCGTGCCCGATACAGCGCCAATAAAGCCCTTTTAAAAACCCGCAGAAACAGAGGCGCGCGCGCGAGCTCTCAATATAAATTTCAGCTCCTCGCGGCGGCATCGATAACAGGACCTTCGCGTGCACCGGCGATCCCCGCTTTTTTCTCGGCCCGAGAGCGATAATTGTTACGCGACCCCTTCAATCTTTTTTTTTTTCACCGCTCGGCGCTATATACACGAGGATTGCGTGCCCGATAAAAGGACTGGCTCTCTCTCCTCGTCTGCGAAGGTTTTTGAGCTGTCCCTTTTTTTTCTTTCACTCTCCCACTGGAGGCGGAAGTCCGCTGTGTTTCTGCAGATGGGCATCTCGAAAGGGTAATTTAGAGCGGGGAATCGTAAAAAGTTTGCGGGAGAACGGGTCAGCGGGATGACTTTTTATTTCGGGGGTTTCGGGTGGCTCGGTTGGCTTGATGGCGCTTTTACGACGCTTTTTAAGGGGGCCCCCGAGGTTTTTTTCGGGAGGGTAATTTAATGATGCGATTTGCGGCCTTAATGTGTCGGTAAACAGCATGGTAAAGCGATTATAATGAGATTTACGCGTGTGTATTATATTTTTGAGTTTAATGCTCGAAAGTCGAGCGCTGAATGTTAAGCAGATCTGAAAGTAGTAATTGGCCAGTGGTTTATGGAAGACATTTCAATAAATAGAAGGTGTGGTAAATACTCGATATTATCATTATCACCATCAAGAGCTGCGGTCTCATTAACTGTTTTCACTAATTAATTAACCCCTGTCACTTTCGACAACTCGCATTGTTAGGCTCGATAACTGAACGCAACATCGTTAATTAAGGAAATTGGTTCAGAAGGAAAATAGTCACAATCGATTTCAAACATCTGACCTACAATTTGCTAACAAAATAAACCACGTCGAAGTATTGACTTATACTCGACAAGGCGGTACCTTAGGTATAAACTGAATACACAAGTTTATAAAACGTCAATCTTGATACAGATCCACCGTCGCATTCCTCGCCATCTAATAAAAGAATCTAATACACTCCGCCAGTCTCTTAACGAGTCCTAATTGCAAACTTTTCATCTCGAAGCTCCAGGTACCAACGCGCACACACGATTTTTCCTCCAACTTTCCTCGGCTCGGCTTAAAAATAGAAACGGGCCGCTTGCACTCCGCAGCAGCCAATTAATTTGATTGATCCCGCTGCATCTGTAAATACGACGGTTTAATTAATCCACGATCGATTAAACGCTCGCTCAAGACTCCTTTTAATTAAATTAATAAACCCAAGCCGGCCGTCGCTCCGACGCTAACACACCCCGCAGCGGAAGCCCCTAATGAATAATTCGCCAATTATAAGCGATATATGAGCCGAGCAGAGAGAGCGCAGCGGATTTTCCGTGCCTCTTCCGCGATGAACGGATCCGCTGTCGTCGAGTGTATTCGTACTATCTGATCCAGCGGTCCGCAGCCAGCGTCAATAGGCTTTCAGCCTGGGGCTGCTTTGACATGAAGCTGGACGAAACCGATCGCGATATGTACTGTAATTTCAAGCATGTGTCGGAGGGATTCTATTAATGGGCTGATGGAGGAAATGAGGAAGCGGTGGATTTTCTCGGGTTGGTTTGGCTGGATGAATGGGAAGCTTCCTTGATTCTTTATCATATTTGTATAGTGGTCTGAATTACTGGGTGATTTTTTTGGCTTTATGTTAATCGGAGTAATTGTAAGGGTTAGGGAAATTATGGCGTCGATGCAATGTATAAGATGTTTTTAGTACAGGATAAAGCTATAGTATAGATAATCTTAATCTTGATTATAAGAAGTTACAAAGTTTCAACACTGTATCCGATTGAATGTGAAAAAATTCTATTTTGATTTATCAAGTAATTATGTACGATCGAAGATCTTTAACGATTCATTTAAAAAACATCTGTTAAATTCGATTTATGTTCGTTTTTTCACACGCTATAAATAAAGATGTTAATGACTTTATGGTTCATCAATAAATTAACATAGATTAAAGGTTAGATATTTCTCGAAAGTTGATCGTGTAGCTATAGGAAGATTTACTAGATCAACACAGTCGAATAATTTCCTGATAACAACTGTTCATTCATAACTTCAAGAATATACGGAAATTTTCAATAAATATGAGTTATGATTCTTCCTATCCTTAGATGTTAGATAAGCTCTGCTCTAATAGCGTACGAAATTGAAATTCATAAATAAAATAAGCAGTTCTATCGTTTCTAAAATTAAAAAATTTTTAATAAATCGCCCGAATAAAGTTTATGGAAGAAATCTCACGGTTCGTTTGAAATTAAAATTGCTTTTTAAATTATTAGCCGTAATTGATGATCGCCGATATCTCTATACATTCTTGTTCTTCGTAGATAGCATGACCTATAAAACCTTGCTATATTCAATTTATCGTAAGAATTATTCTCCGGCTCGGCGATGTAAGACATTTTCATTTTTTAAAAGTGTCATTAGTATCTTTCATCGTGAGCTGCAGAAATAAGCCCTTCTCAAAAGGCATCAGGCATCGCGCTCACATAAAATCTTGCTTTGGAAATCAGAGTTACTTGTTCGTCTTTATGAGTTACACAGCCGATGAGTTGCCCTTTAACTCTTCAGCCGTAAAATTGTACTTTCACTCCAATATATTTTAGGAATACAGAGTACACTCACGTTATTTATCTGATTCAAGCGCTTTTCCTTTGAAAAGTCGTAAATAGCACACTACAAAGTCCAGCTCGGCTTCTAAGTAGTCTATTTGAATAGAACGAGTGCCATAAATTTATAAACCACCGTTAATAAGCACAAAACTATTCTATACCTCGCGTTTCGCAGCGCGACTCCCGCAGGTAAATAACAATGATAAAATATGGAAGCAATTTTCCATTCAATCCCCACTCTAATTTCGAATCTTATAAACTACGCCTGAAAAGCTCGCGTAAACAGATTAGTAAACAAACTCTCCCATTCGCCCAGCCAATAAGAAGCGCCGGGGCGTAACCGACTTGGAAAAAGCACTACCGCAATAAATCAAAAAGCGCGAGGCGAAATATATTTCCTCATTACGCCGCTCAAAACTCCCGAGCTGCGCCGTAAACTCTATATATGCGCGTATACTCAGGCACGGTAGTCGTTAAGTCCATTAACGACGGGGGTCAAGCCTCCTTCTCCTCTCTCTTTCTAATTCACATTCTATTAGAGATTGCGCTCGTCGATCGTCATCGAGCGAAACTCCTTAATTTGCGTCGTCCTCGATTTCCAGCGCGCGTGCGCGAGAGAGCGATAAAGAGCTGGAGAGAACGAGGAGAGAGAGAGAGAAAAAAGGAGAATCGCAGGGCCTTTCACGCGCAGTGAAATCTTTCTCCTCGCTTTTCTCCTTTCTTTATCCGATAATTAAACGCGGACGTATGACGGATTTTCTTGAGTTACGAGCGCCGCGCTAGGCTGATGTCTTATTTCGGTGCTGGATGTATGAATGACGCCGGGGATAGTTGTGCCTTGGATGATCGATGTGGATACGTACGGGGATTGCGCGCCGCGGCATTGTTGGGTAATGGGGAAATGATCGAGAGGATATTGAGGTGGCTTTTATCTGTGACGTTGCGTTTGGATGCGGATGGTTTTTTCAAAGGATTATTTGTGAAAAGAGCGCTTTGGAGTTTTCCAGGCTGCTTGTTTGTTTTCTCATAAATTATAAAATGTTATCTCGTATTACGGGGGGAAATAATGGACGACGCATGAGAAAAGCTAATGCATATGCAACGATTTTCCCACGCGTTATTATGACTCAATTTACTTTTTTTTCTCATGATAAGCGCTAAAGCTGCAGTTTGCGGCCAAAGTGCAAATTTAACAAATAACGACGTGCATTTCCTTCGACATTCTGCTTTCTCGGAATCATATTAAACTCTTAGGCAGTCTATTATCGAGATGCATCAAACGCTCATCATAGTTTTTCTTTTGTCTTCTATAGTTTCAAGCTACGAAGCCCTTCCTAAGAATAAGTTATTGCATTTAAAATTCAATTTTACACGTCGATTTTAAAAATGACTTATTCATTTAAACAAGTGATACATCTTCATCTTTACTCAATCCCTAAATTCCCATCAACGTAAAACACAAAGAGTCCCTTCATCTCCCATACACAACGTTCGAAAACATCCGTCAGCTGGGCCAGCGTCATAATTAGGTCATCCACCCTGTGCGTTCTAAGAAAAAGAGAAAAACAGCCGCGGGTAAAGGACCTCCGCGCCGCGTCGCCTTTGCTCTCTCAATTGCAGCCTTCTAATCTGTCCCGGCCAAGTCCATAAAGTGCGTCGAGCTACTTAAATTCACATGAAGAAGCCAGCAGCACGCGGGCGTCAATTGGCTGGACGTGAGCGCTGGCAAAGGCGCCGCTTTAATCGTTGGCGCGCGAGCGATTTATGTACACGCCGTTTTCCAACTGTCTCCCATCTCCGACGAAGCATTTCCGGATCGTCATAGCCGGAGGGTGGCCCTACAATTATACTCGAGAAGAGAGAGAGAGAGAGAGAGAGTCGGGACGATCGGTATCAAGTCGTCGCGCTGCGAATTAGAGGCAATTTGTTATGTGTGCGATTGTCGCGATTTAAGGAGGCTGATTGGAGGCTTTTTTTCGCCGTCTCTCTTTCAATTCGCCAGAGTAAACAGACAATTGCGCAGCGACGTGTAATTGTCTCGTTACGTAATTTGGCCGACGGGGTTTGAGTGAGAGATATTTAGAGCAGCTTTCCAGACGAGTCGACGTTGCTTTGTTTTTTCTGTTGTTTAGCGATGGTAGCTGGATTGTTTGTGTAGTGGACGGAAAAGAGCAGAGTCCAGTTTGGTATGGCGGCATTCGCGGAATGGCAAAAAGCGGGAGAGTTTTCACATTTTTCGAGTAATTGGCGCGACGAATGTTCAGTAATTATTTACGCGTCGCGAGTGCCGTGTGAACTCGCCGAGTCAATCATTAAAAATTGTCGGAATTGGAAAGCTGAAATAGTTTTATAGCCTACATAGGAGTAATAGATGTCTGGGTTAATATGTTTATGCGGGGCTAAAGATTTTATGACAAACTATTAAGTTTTTCCGAAGAAAATGGGTCAAGATAATTTAATTGAAAAATAAAATACTAAAAAAGGCTCAAGCTGTTTAATTATTAACATGATTTTCTATTAAAAAAAAAGAAATCCATAAATACTCTTGCGACAAATTGAAAAATGTATTAATTAGCGCCTATAAAATACCCGACGACAGACTTTTATTACACATTTTTTCCTTCATATTCTCTAAATTATTGCAACGATAATCGCGCACGCTCGATCATTTTTCTATGATTTACGCCTTGCAAGCAGTTTTCACAATATTAAAGCGTAAATTCAGACGGACTTTAACGCGCAAAAAGGCTGCGATGAAAGCCGGCGGATGCGCCGTCAAGCAATAAAGACAGCGCATTGATCTGTCTTCAATTTACGATTATGCAGCAGTGCGCGTCGTTCGGGCATTTGACGAGGGCATCGAACTAGTCCCGACTTGCGCGCGCACGCACATGCCCCGAGGTTAAAATTAGTTTTACTACGGCCGAGTCGAGAATCTGTAAATTCGTCATAACACGCTTGGAACAAAAAGTAAATGAATGGGACGTTTATTGAAAATAAGATAGGAGAATGTTGCTAGGTATTATTAAATTTTCCCGGTTGCCGGTTGCTGGATAAGATGCTGGGAGTCGTAAACTTTGTATCATGTTAAATTGAACTGCGGGAGATTCGCTCGGTTTTTGTTTCAAAACGCGCGGCTCTGTTATTTAGAGAACGTGTAGTTTTCTGAAATTGTGGTTTGGCAGCTTTAGTGAAATAACATAGGAAAGGATTGGTGCTACTTGTTGTTTCTGTTGAGAAAATGTTGTTAATTAAAATGTAGCCTAACGCATATTTTTAATGTGTTAAAAAAATTACAGTCCATTTTTTAAATTAATTTTTAAGAGAAATGGGTAATAAACTCTTGTACAATTATATTTCTTTCACTTTGGAATACAGTCATAAGAAAAAAAGATGGGTAATAAAATATTAAAGTACTGCAGTAAAAAAGAGAGAAAAGATTTCCCTTGAATGGTGAAAAGAACAGCATGCCAACGAACTGACGGGTATAAGTCCCGAGGGCTTAGCGGTCGGATTTTTCTTTGAAGCCCTTTACTGCTCTTTCGTTTGAATACTCGAGTGGTCCGGTATGAAATTTTTGATTGTAATGACTTATTGCCTCCGGAGAGCGATATTTTTTTCAAAAAGAGCAAGAAATATGCATGCTTATAATCGACCGATAGTAAATCTGTAGAAGTTCGTGACGTCTTTCGAATAAATCACCATAAATCTTCACTTAGTGCCATAAAAAAATTTAACACCGAAAAAAAAAAATTAGATTTTGCGTCACCAAACATCGCCGACTTTGAAGCCGCCCGAAAGCTCCAACTTTCAAAGCCCACAAAATCATAATCTAAGCCCAACCCATCAACTTTTTCATTTTTCCACTCACTAAATCACCTCCTCAAAAAGAAAAAAAAAGAGATCCAAAAGCGATAAACCAGCCCACGAGCGGCGCTCTCCCCTGAATAATTCCCAGATCGCAAATAACGATCAAAGAGAGGCTTGCCTAGGCGTACACAGAGACTCGCTTCCGGCTCTCTAGCTACCGCGCGCTCACGCATGTTAAACTTACGGCGCGCTTGCACGTAAATTCCTGCCGCCGCGCTGCTGCTCTCTCTTTCTCGCTCGCTTATTTTTTCTTCGCTTTGCAAAATTCGCAGGTCTCGCCTTACGCAGCCGCCGCCGACGGTGTCCAATTGCAGCTGGGAACGCGCGTGCTCCGATCCCATATCGAGGACCGGTTCGCTCTCCTCATTTCCCTCGCTTTTCGCGGAAAGCTCGGAGGAAATTTCTGCGCTATCTCTTCGCGAGGGGAGGAGCTGGATGGGCAAGCTCGTAAAGTGCGGAATTCCAAAGAGGTGGGGGTTTTATTGTGGACGGCGCTGAGAGGCTGTTATCGATTTGATTTGATAAGGGGCTTATGCGAACGAGCTGTAAAGGGGGATTTTTTTTTGCAGGAACGGGGCTGAAAATATGGGACGCGGATTACTTTCGTGATCGCCGGTGGTCTAGATTATGCGACGCGCGCGTGTGCTTATCGCGAATATATATACTTTTTAGTTTGTGTTGTGAATCATCCTGGGAGTTTTTGTTCTTTTTATTAATGTTTGCCTTTTCTTTCTGTTCCAGGTGAGTACCGCCACGACAAATTGCTAAAATGTTCGCATGAACGTGCGAGTCGTCGGTAAGTAAGTCACCGACATAATAGACGTATACGTTATCGTACCGAAGCGCCCTTGGGGAAATAAAGCGTCGGCCATTGGTCAGGCCGCTAATTATCGATAACGCAGAAACAAAAAAAGGAAAAACAATTATTTTTTGTAGCGAAAAGCAGCAAATGAAACGAACAAAAAGGAACCTGCATAATGGCTCTGAAAAGGCAGTATAGAAGCTAGGCACGCGCTGCGCAAAGCGCGCAAAAAATCCGGCTTTACAGTGGGAAATTGCACGGACGTGTGAGTGTATGTGCTGTAACCGGCAGAAAAACGACCGGAACTTGGCATAATTGCGAAAGCCGGCGCATTTTTTCCTTTTATCTTCGACGTCTCTCTCAGTGTGTGCTCACATAACACTGAAAATACGAAAAACAAAAGTATCGGCGATCTCTTTATTTTAGAACCCCGACCTTCATTGCATAGTAAAAAAAGTAGCGTCAACATACTCGGTAGTTATGATTCAAGCGAAATTTGTAATTTTCATTTTTAAGTGGCGTTAGGTGATTGCATAAATTATGTGAAGGGTTATTTTTGATCGGAATTATTTAAGGTGCAAAATGTAACGGTATTTTTGTTTAAAATATTGTTGATGTAAATTACACGAGGTGATTGGAAAGATAAATGTATAAAAACTTGATTTTGAAATATAGTGGCAACTTAAAAATGTACATCTTTAATACGGCAGTGGACTAAAACATTGCTCTTAATTGATATGAGGCAAAACATTTTAAATTTTAATTAATACGCAGGAAGCTAGAAAATCAAAGTATCCGCGCTCGTACGATACTTCCTAAGCCTCTTATTTATGTAAATTTTAAGATCATGATTCTTAATTAAGAACATATAAATTACTAATAACTGTAATTTTGTTACGCAATAGTGCGTACGTGAAAATAATCAATTTAATGGTTTAAATTATTTAAAACATATAAAATGTTAATATATTAAACACGAGTACATTCTTTAAAGTAAAAATAATATTTATAGTTAGAAAATTATTTTATAAATAATATAATTTCAAGCAAAATAACTCTTTAATTAATTCCAAACTTTAAAAATAAAACTGCGTGTTTAAAGTAAATGTATAAAGAATATTAACATAATGTTTTATTAAAAAGATATTAAAAATTAACGATAAAATTTTTGTTGAAATATATTAATAAAACTAAATTTTTAATTTATTACTGAAAACTATCTAAAACAAAAATTCAAAGCTCGAAATAGTCAGCTGTACCTCTTTTAAGATGCCTTAAATATATACGTATGAACTTAAATAACTGGAATACCCACAGCGTACTACAACAAATGACAAAAGCTTAGACCAACGACATTTTTAAAAATTCTTTTGAGTCTTACAGTATAACGTTTATTTACAAACGCAAATGACCCTGCAACACCTCACTTCAAAAAACAACGTAAACATCTTAAACTTGACCGTAGTTTCACAAAAACCTTGAACCCAAAGTCGCACACGATATCATCCCGATAATAAACATTCCCAGCCTGCGCGATTTTCCTCGCATAACACAGCACCGACCCAAACAAATCGAGCCCCTAGAAAAAACGAGCAGAGAGAAATTCGCAATCGCGCGTCGGTCATTAGGAGAGAAAAATAGGGGGGACGAAGGATGCGCTCCGCAGGATACCGCGCGCAAAGTGAAATTCGCGACCATCTCGCTGTATACCTCAGCGTCTGCTATAATAGCCCGGCGAACAAGTGACACTGAATTATATACGCGCCGGCGATGGGCGCGCGTTTAACATTAACAATAAATATCGATTTTTTTTCTACCTTCGGTACCGGGTATTTAATATCGATGTTTCGGCCGGGAGATCGATCGCACGATAAAACTTTCGTACGGATTTACGCGGAAAATTCCACGCGCATTCGGCGTATATTTCATCATAGAAATCGCGGTACACGCGCGGGGTGCGTTAGTGGAAAAGAAGGCCAGCCGATCGCGAATGATAAATTTCGAGGTTGATCGTGTAATTTACAAGAAGTCGAAATTGGCGTGGTTCTCGAGCGGGACCTCATTGTGCAAGTCACTTCGGCTATTAAAAATGTTTGACCGCTGAAATTCGCGATGCATCATCATCGGACAACAGTTACAAGAGTTTTTCAACCCCAAAACGATCTTATCAACAATTCTCCTATATTTACAGTTCCACTTCGATTAATTACAACATTAACTTATCCACTACCACAAAACCGCTAATAAACAAGCAATCCAGTAACTCTACACCTTCTAATTGTCCGCGCTCCGAAACCATTCACCTCTCGCGCAGCAATTCCCTTTCTCAATCGACGCTCTCGCGCTCCATTCAAACTATAGAAAAAAAAATTCGTCAACCGCGCGTTCATTTGTTTACGAAACTCGCGCGCGACGCAAGAAAGCGTAAAGCCATTTATCACGCGTTCCCAATACACACGTAGAGCTGAGAGGCTCTAGCCGATCAGCGGCCCCGATACACGCGCCGACGTATCATATAGCCCGCTCGCGCGCGCGGGAAAATTCGCGATTCACGTGAGAAAAGGAGAGCCAGGCACGTATGAATCGAGATCGATTCTAATTCGTTTAGAAGCCTGAGAGCGCCTAATGAAAGGTTTCGCCTCTCACCCGTAATTCAGACGAGGGGAGAGAGAGAGAGAGCCAGTTGGAAAAATGGAAACTTATGCGCGCGCCGGCTCTTTGGAGGCGCGCTAATCGGCTGGCTCATGCGCGCGGGGAATTTTAAGAGATGCGCGAGAGCGGGTTTGAATGCCGAGGATGGCGCGTGAGCGGCTTTTTATCTGATTGTCGTAATTTGAAGGAAAATTCAGTGGATTGGTTAGATGGTATTTTTTGGGGGAAGAGTGGATGGGTGCAGTGTTCTTCCATTGTTTTTGCGAATTATATTTTGTAATTTGACGGTTATTGAGAGAGAGTGTAAGATTCGCATTGAGGCGGATTGGAGAACGAAATTGCTGGATGATGGTTGTAAATTGAAAGCAAACTTGTTTCTGAAAGCAATAATGCATTTTTAGATGTTCGATGCAGGATGGAGGCACTAATAGTTAGCTGTTCGATGCTGACTGCTCTCGTTTATTTTGACTTTGTATTATTTATTTCAAGCACTTTTGATACCTGACAGATAAACCAGTTTTAAAGTTGCTAACTTTTTAATTGCTTTTCTTTTTCTGAGTTTATAAAGACATTCAGAGCATGTAAGTCAATCAGATACAGAACTACAGATAAATTTTCAAATCCCTAATCAATGCTGAAGCAATATCATCTCAATAAATAGTCAAACCATCAGTTCCACAATTTATCACCAAAGAAAAAAAATTATTTATCACAAGGCCCAACTTCAAAACTTTCTACCCAATTAGTCGCAGTCGCTGAAAAAATTGCAAAACTGTAGCAATAACGGTGCCTCAGCCGAGCCACCAGATCATCAGCCGTATCAAAAGTCAATCCTCATTAGGACCACCGTGCAACCTCGCCAACTCATAAAACCAGATTTCCTCTCCTCCGCAAAACGAAAGCTACCCACGTGACCGCGCGAGCTCACCCAGCAACGAACCGCTCCCTAATTAAAGCTTAAACATCGACTGGCCGACGACAAAACTCTTCTTTACGATCCACCTCGGCCCACCTTTTCACAGCGCGCGCGCCGTTTCGCTTCCTCTAGCAGAACGATCTCTCGCTCGCGCGCGATTCTGGATTAAAGCGGTAAATAAAGCCGAGGGATACATTACGCGCGTACGGACGATTCGTTATTCCGATGACGTGCCCGTAATTTCGCGAGAGCTCGTTATTCGGGCCTGGCGTTCGTTTGTTTAGCCGCGCGCGCGGCGGCGGCGGCCAATCAAATTCTATTAAAGGATAGCGATATTTCGTACACGTGAAGCCGCGGACGGACGTCGTGTTTATGGAGGCGCGTGCATAAACTCGCCGCGTAATTGACCGTTTTTGCCGCTGGTCTCTCTGTGTGTATGCTGCGCTTTCTAGGAGAAAGAGAGGTTTTATCGGCTGTGGCGTGCGCGCGGTTCGGCCTGCTGCGGGTTGGTGTGTGTAGGTCTTGTATAAGGATTTTTCTGGATGTTTTGATGGAGGGCTTTTTAAAGTGGAGGTTCGTGGATGGTTCGGGTTGTTTTAGCTGAGTTACGGGTTTCTTGGATGAGGATTGCTTTGCCGTTAGCTCGACTCGGTGGACGCATGATTTGTGGGGGAGAAAAATAATTGCCGCGTGTTGGTTTTAGAAACGCGAGGGTACAAAGTAACTTGGACGTTAAAATTGTTATTCAACATTTTTTTTTAATTTTATATTTATGGTTACAAGTTATTGATGAAAAATTTGTTTGATCGTTATCCTTTTGTATAAAATATTTTATACCTGTTTGATTTTTTACAATGTACTATGTCTGAAATTTATAACTGTGTGAGTTATGCCTTATAGTATTTTTAAAAACTTTATCTTTCAAAAATAAGACAAATAATTTTGCAATTTAGAAATTAACCGGGCGATCAATTCGATCTAGTCAAAGATTTAATAAATCAGATAAGCTGCCTAGGCTTGTAAAAAAATTTTACTTTTCACGTTGGAAAGTGCTCGGGAATCAAGCGGGATCGAGCGATTAGAAGTGGATCGTTTCATCCCAAACAGACCATAGAGCGTCGATAATCACGTGAACTGGTTGCAGGCTGCAAACGCTGGTGTTAAAGCGGAAAATATTAGTTCATATCCAGAGCCAATTATGGCGCTTCGTTACTAATATAGCTCTCATTGTATATATCAACATTTTGTTGATTTTTCAGATATGTATCTCCCGGTTTCGCTTCGGGATTTCAGATTTCTTTATCTAACTCACCTGCGTATTATAAATTTTCACAATTCATTATTTTAAATTGAACTTTAAAAAATCTTCGAACGAGTCAGCTCGAGGAGAGTGTTTTTCCAGAATATTTTAAGCAAAATTGCTTTATTTACTTTTTAAACAAAATATGAAATAAATGCAAAGCTAATTACCCCAGGAGTATTACGAATTATCATGATAAAATCGTAACGGTGCGGTACCTTCGCACGCAATGAAGAATCAGCAATGACTATAATTATTGTTGTTTATTAATGACTTTAATAAATACTAATAGCACGCGGCGATAATCATTAATGCAATGTGCATTGATTATCTTGAAGCAATTGCACCTAGTAACTTCAGATTACGTGTACTTTCTTCACGGTGAAGTAATTATTTGCGGGGTTAATTAATTTTTTCATATAATGCATGAGAATCAATCATAAAATAACATTTATGTCAAATTACCTTTTTACGCTTTAATTTTATTATTCAGCATGAGAATAATAGTTCTTATTACACTTGTTATGTCATTTTAAATAAAAGCAACATTTTTCAAAAAGATCATCTTGAACCATGAACATATTTCCATAATTGTGACCAGTCTTTTGCATTACAGCTACATATAGATAAATGAACTTTTCATGCAAAAATAAAATTTCTTTATTACAAATCCAATAAAGTATACACAAAACCATTATTTACCGGTCTTACAACCGTTCCAGCCAACCTGAGACCTGTCACTTCCTCGCAATCTAAAATCATTTCAAAATCAATCCTTCGATCCCTGCCATAAAACAATGTTGCCCACCAGAACCCCGCAACAAAAATCCACCAGCTCACAATCGCGTTCACACCTCAGAGCAACACCCTCAGACCGCACCAAACAGCCCGCATCTAAAGTTACAATCTCCTACATATCCCAGAGCTAAGCACACGCTTCAAGTGCACTCCGCGGAATTCCAACGGCGCTGAAACAAACAAAAAGTATCTCGTTTCAAATCACGTGTAACGAAAGTTATCCTCAACCTCACCGCGTGCGCGCACACATCCTGCGCGCGCGCGCGAAACGCTAAATACCTTCGGCGCGCTCTCGCTCACGTATATATCGCCGAGGCGCATCGCGCCGAGCGCGCCGATAAACGTCCGATTAATAGTCGCTTAAACGGCGCGCAAGCGAGCGAGCCGCGTAAATAATACGGATAATCGCACGGATTTTCTCCCGCGGATTTTCTCGCGCACGCGTTTTACGCGCCCGTCGAGGAAGCGATCGGGATGCGAGATTGGCCGGGACGAGTGATAGACTGGGGCTGGGATGTAATTGAAAGTAGGGAATAGAGGTGGAAAAAAAGGTTGAGAGAGAGGGTATGTAACGGGACTGGTATCGATTGCGAGCGACGTGACGTGCCGGGTTTAATGTCGGTTAATTTATGGCGAGCTGGGTCTGTGGATAGCAGTGCGTTTTGAGATGCTTGCGCCGGATCGAGGGAAACTTTCGTTTTTTAGGGCGTGATTAATGGCGTTTTCCTCGAGATTGGCTATGAAAAATTCAGACGCTCGTGAAGTATTTTTGCGGGGTTTAAGATAGCCAGTTTCGCAGCCGGTGGAAAGTAGTTTTGACTTATTTTAAAATGCTTTTATTTTTACTTCGCATTACTTGGTACGTTTGGCGGAGGTGCAATAAAACATGATTTAACAAATACTTTTTCGCCGCAGTACATGACCTTCCATCTGTAAAAGTCAGTAAAGTCGAAATAAAACTTGTCTAACCAGCAGTACTTCAAAATTAAATAGATAAAACTTTCGCAATCTGGAAAGTATAACACCTCCTGGGTCGAGTTAAGCTCAGCAGAACTGCTACAAATTCATTCGTTCGCCTTTTTCTCTTTTGTTCGGAAACGCTTTCTTCCCGACACCTTCATGCTGTCTTTGCATGTCTGTGCCAAATTCTCCTTTTATCGTTCATTTTGCGCTAGACTTTTTGCTGGATTATTACTGCTTCCTTAATCTCTTCTCTTATCTTTTATGGCTTGATTTGTACATCATTATCAAAGTATTCAGTGATTTAATTTTACCTTTAAAATGAATTATTGTGAACATGTTGGCTAATCGTAATATTTTGTATGATTTGAAATATAGATCTTTTTCACATTCAGTAGCAAGATTCCTACGTTGTAAGTAGATAATACCTGTACTGGGTAAGACTACATATCCTGATCTTATGCTAAATCAAGCGTAACGTTCTCCCATACATTCCTGATAAAAATAGCCAATAATGCTTCGATTTTTTCACATAAAAAAAAATAATAAATAACCCATTAAAACAAAATCCAACATTACCAAACACATATGAAACCATAACTCACACGTATCATCCTCTCACCCAAACCCATAAAAACAACGCCACCTAATTATCACATCATTCTCACAGCGCGTCCAACGAACCCCCTTATCAATCAATCGATCCCCTTCACGTTTACCCACAAATCATTTCATTGCCCTGTCCCTCGCGCCCATAATAGTCCCCTTATCTCGCAAAAATCGCGCTCGCGCTTTTTAACGCCAGCAGTCACGCACGCGACGCGCTCGCTCATTCGCGTGCTGCCGCGAATAAATAGCCCCGGAGCTCGCACTTTAGTTATGGCTAAGACCGCGCGAGGTAGGGACGAGCAAGTTTATATTGAGCCGTTGGCGCTGATGATAGTTGTAGGGCGAATTTCGATGGTTGGCGTTTTGATGGAATTCAGAGTGGCTGTTTGGAGAGGGCGAGCGTCAGGCGATTCGCGAACGTTTTGTCGGGATATGTTAATGTCGGGCTGGTTTCTGCGAAACGGTTTTATATGAATATTTTAATGTGTCGTGTTGGGACGTTTAGTGGTCTAGATTTTTTAGATTATTCATAGCTGATCGCCAAGTGAAATAAACACTTTTTTGTATAAATCACTTTTTATTTGTATATTTTGTTTTAAATCATAGATTTTTTAGACAATATAGAATCTATTTAAAAAATTGATTTAGAATTTTTAGAATTTTATACCAAATAAAATAAAGTTTATGCAATTTTTGAAATAAGATTTGATTTAGGATCTTCTAACATGCACTCGCTGCGAAAAGGCATAATCGATATCAAACTTAATAAAATGTTTCAAGAAAACTTTAACTTTATCAAAGTGAATGGGAATTTTAAATAAAAATCGGGAAAATTATAGTATTCCAGGTTTTATAACTCAGTCTTGCGTGAAGATTTATAGCCTTACGCAATTTTTAAAATCTATGTTTATCACATAATAAAACTGACATCCTTCATAACGTTCTGTAATAATTATTTATAGTTTCAACTCAACCTCCAACTAGGCCAAAACGCACTAACCCCTCCACCTCATTTATCAGTATAGAAAGTACTCTTTTTTCATATATATCAAACCACCGCATCTCCTAACACATTTACGTAATTCCACTGCATACCATTTTTCCTCCACTTACCACTTTTCCAACCAACAACAATGCCATATCCAAATCTTAATTCGAATCGCGCTGGAATTAAACAAAGTATCCATCTGGCGAGAGAAATTAACATAAACACCTGATCGAACAATTCTAACAATGCAGCCATAAAGCGCGCCTGGCTCTGCAAGTTCGTCAGAAGATTGCCGACCATCGATAAACTTGGTATAGTACGAAGAGCCCATCGGCGGCAAGGGGGGACTTTCACTTCGGGGAATCCAATATCGAGAAGCATCGTCGCCAATTTCGTACGGCTATTATCAGCCGCATTCGATCGCACAGCTGATTTAGAATTGAAAGTGGAAAGAAGGCTGGAAAAGAGAATAGATTTTAGGGTTATGGTCTTTGATCGATCATATCGGATGAAAGTTTACGCACAAGGTTTGGAAGATGAAATGCGGTTAATAGATAGAATAGAAATTATGTATAGTTGGTAAAAAGCATTGTTGTTAATTCTTTTTTGTACAATAGAGATTGCAGATATGGAAAAAGAACTATAGTCTTTTAAATTTGTGTTCGCATATTCATTTTGATAAATGTATTGTTTGTTTTTATGAATATGATTTAGTAAGCTCTTCATTTAACGTTTAATACAATACGCGTATTGTACGTGATTGAAATGTGAAGTTGTATTCGTCATGGATTTTATGTTTATCATACAATATTACAACGATGTGAATTTAATTTAACGTCGCTTTCAATCAAGAATATTAATGAAGAATGCCTGAAGACAGCTGATATTATAATTTATCTTTTTTATTCGAAAGTATTTGTAATTACTAGTTTGTACTTGAGAATGTAAATGCATAATTGAATGACATAAATCAAATGGAAATATAAATAATAATACTAGATCGATAATAAAATTTGTTTAGAAAAACATCTAATGTTCAGCATATTAACTACAAAATTTAAATGCAAAAAGTATTTAACAAATTACTGAAAAAAAAACTTAACGCTCAGGTCATCGCATTAGAATAGATCAAGTTCCGTGAAATAATTTTCGGAAATTAAACTATTTTTCTCTGTAGTCGTAAACTCTAGTGAGCACTAAAAAACACGGCGTTTATCTCATTAACTTATTCCCTCAATCGTTTGAACGTAAATGATCTAATTTAATTGAAAGATCCCATCTCCCATAGGCAAAAGGAAAAATACTCGCCCCGTATAATTGAACGAGCGTTTCTTCTCAAATTTAATTCAAATAAACGATCCACTCCAAATCCAACTAAACGATCTCGATCGATTTCTTTTCGCACAGTTACGGAATTCCGGCTTTTCAAAACCATTCACCAGCCCGTGTACCTGACTCCATCCAAAGGCAAACAAACTGTAATTCACTCGGCTGTTCCATTGTCACCACTCTCCTTTAAAAGCCGCACTAACAGCTCTTTAAAGCATTTAAACACCGCTCTCCTATTCACGAATGCGTCCGCGCCGGTATAAGATTACAAAAGAAAGCGCGCGCTGCGAAAGCGCGTTTATATCCGAGCGCGTCTCCGGACTCCGTCTCTCTCTCTCTCGGCAACGAACTTATTTAAAAGCGCGCGCGCCCTCGCCCGATTAACAAACAATGCAATATGAAATGTTAATGGGCGCGCGCGTGAGGGGGCCGTCCTATTCTCTTTCTCCTTCGCCGTTTGCTTGGACGCTTCTAATTAGGGCTCGTAACGCATCGGAAGCTAGCAGGAGGAACTCGCTCTCTCTCTGCTCTAAGCTGAGAGCCGTTAACCGGTAGCGGACCAGAATCATCGGACACAGACGCGCGCTGCCCCTTCCGCCTGCTACGCGGCGGAGCTACGTAGATAAGGAAAATTTACGTGGAGTCGTGTAGTTTTATTCGGTCGGATTGCGGGGGGAGACGGCGGGAGGTTTAATGGGTCTGGATGTGGGTCGCGGATAAAAAGAAACATCGCTGGGGATATAATGCTTGTATATGAGTTGTCTGCGAAATTCTATAGTTGTTTAGTGCGACGACGTGAGGGCTTTGAGAAAAATGTCTTGTGGAAAGGTTAAATAATCAAGGGGGTTATTAAGTCTTTATACGATGACTGAATGTTTCAGCGCAATTTCCAGTTATTTGTGACGCCGGGTTTAATTATCCGAGGTAACTAATTTTATAGCTTGTCATTAACCGAATATTAAAAAAAAAAAGTAATTGTCTAAGCTGGAAATTATTAAACTTGAAAATTTACGTTTACTCGTCACAAATCTAGCGTTAAAAGTGCACGATGTTTATTTCTGTATAAAAATCGAGACAAACCATTGTCTTATATAACGTCAATTATCCACAAAGAGAGCCGTAATTACAAAGCAATATAATCTAATAACAATACTAATAATAGCTCGCCACAATACAGCGCCAAACTCGTAACTCCTCAACCAACGACGCAAAAATCAGCTCGCGAATATGGAACAAAAATCAATCCCCTTCAACTCATTACACAAAACCAGCAACCATCACTCACAGAAACAGAAAAAAAAAAGAATAACCGTTGAATAATCGGTCAAGGCCAATCGTACAGAGCCAATTCTCTCAACAATTTGCGCGAACAATCGCGCGATAATCTCGCGCGCGCTGCATCCTCCCGCAAATTAGAGGCGAGATAAAGGGTCGGCTGCGCACTCGCGAAGAGAATCCGCGTAGGCCTACGCGAGAAAGAATGAAATCTCTCCTCGGGCATCTGACCCCTGACTGGGCTCTCTCCGCGGATTAACGCCTCCTTTTCCTGCGCTCAGCTCGTCCACACAGCCCGAGGAAATTAAAAGGGCTGCGTTTCCGTGCGCGCGCAAATGAATTTTTATGCGCGCCTTTCCTCGCGAGCAGCGGGGGCAATTGAATGTATCGCGCTCGCGGCGCTTATTATCTCGTATTACTCATTAAATGCGAGCGCTCGCTTCGTTTCGCTCATCACGGCTCTGCTCGCCAATTTTCTCGGGCGCTAAGCCGAGGCAGAAGAGGAGCCGAGTCATACGCTGAGCTTGTATGTTGGAGAGCGTGGGTTTGCAGAGTGTAGAGGAGGAGGTTTTTTTCTGGAGAGGTTCGAGGTTGTAAGGAGTTGGGGATACTAGTTGCGAATGATTTTTTTTAAGGTGGTACATCGCGCTCGATTGGGAGTTATGCTCTGTGGTTTTTCTGATTTGCAGGAGCTTTGGGGGAGAGGGGAATGCTAATGGGTTGGGATTTTGCAGCTGGTGGTTTCTGATGGGAGGTTTGCTGTTTCTTTGAGTGAGCTTGCTGGAATTGTGGTTTTTGTAAGTGGAGTCTGTAGTCTTTATGTCGGAAATATTTTTTTATGATTGGTGTATTTCTGAGTAAATTTTAGTTATTTAGAAACTATTCGCTTTTAATAGTGCGCTTATAAATAACCGCCATTAATACGTCCCGCAATTAGCGAGTGAAATATTGAAAATCTTTATAATTAGCCAGTCATAAGTACATCATATTAAGTTTCCAGCGATATCTTTCAATCTCCGAGAAAAAGACCTCTAATAGCCGGAGAAAGTGTCACACACACTTACAAATATAATTGATACGTCACTTGACACCGCAGCCGCTAATTACATACCATCGCCATAATAATTCACATTCCCACATCACCAACCTCACGCTTTTCCAAAACCCAGACTCTCCCCTCATCCCGAAAGCCCAACCTCATCAAAAACAGCCAACCACCCAGCCAGTCTAACAAGCCACATCTGATTACACCGGCGGCCAATCGAACCCTTTGTGTCACCATCCCCCTCACTATTTTCCCCGACGTGTCCCCTGTACGCTTTATCCACAAAAGAGCTACGCGTGCGTCTCGCCGGGGCCAGCTATAGTGCTTTGTTACCACGCGCTCTCCTTTGGGAAAGTGCGGCGAATCGGGGCGTGTCTCCACTCCAGAGATATCGGGAGAGAGACGGCCCGGAGGAAAAAACGGAAGAAGGTGTGCGCTCATCGGCTCTCGGGCGATTTCACGCTGTAAGGGCCCGGGCGAGAGATGGATTTCACAACGATGACGCGGACGATATGACGAAGGAGCAAAGACCTCGGGGGCACTCTCCGATGCACTTTTCTGAAAATTTATGGATCCGTCGCGTGCGTCGCTGGGAAAAAGGTTTCATTAACGCCGGGGTCTAGGGTGAGAGGCGTTTTGTTGTGGTGTGAGCTTTTTCGAGGGATCTTATGGAAATTGAATTTTGCTGAGGGCGTGTGGAAAGGTGCGAGGTGCGCGTGATTTATCGGGGGCTTTTAGTTTATTTTTCGTTGGCTGTTATACGGAAGTATGTGGATTTTGGTAAAAGGGAATGGTGAAGTGGTTTGAAATTGTTACGCGTCGGGGATTTTAGAAATAAATGTTGAAAAATTGTTCTTTTTACGTTTGAATAAATATGAATAATTGTATGGTTTCCTGGATGCGGTATTCAGAATTTTTTAATAATTTGAAATCGATAATGTTAGCGTAACCTTGATCAAGCAGACCGATAAATCAAAGCTAGTTGCTGGGACGTTCGAGTTTTTATGACTTCACTTTGCTATCCTTTTTCGGAGCTAATCAAGTTCTATTTTAAAAGATACAAATTACTCATTAAAAAATTCATAAATATTAACTCAACTTACATAACTCAACTCGCCTGATCCCAACGAGCTCTCAAACGACCAATCTTATCCCTAACCATTTTCTAACTTCCACCTCTTATCACCCAACCCAAAAAATGTTCAAAATTTCTAATTCAATATTTTCCCACCCAAATCATCCCGATCTCCAGAGGCAGCCTCGCAGTAGCCGGTTCCCACGGTCTTTTCATAGCAAACGTGCAAAGATGCTCGGCTCACTGGTGCGAAAGTCAACGAGACCGCTGCCGAGAAAACGGCCGGGATAATTTTGTTTGCTTTATGATCTTACACCGTTGGCCGACTGCGTTAGTGCGCTAGGCTTTCTCGCAATTGAAATTACGTTTGCGCGGCTGCTTCGCGCAATGGCCGCGCGTGCGCCAAGAGAAAGAGGCCCGAGAATAATTTTCTCACCGAAGTGCGTCGTTATCTCTCCCTCCTGCGATCCTTCGGATCGCTGATTGATTATTACGAGTGCGTTTCGCTTTTCCGTGTAATGGAAAATCGTTGCGCTATTGCCCATTTATTCTGACCCAGATGATGCAACGAATTATTTTTTTGATGCTTGGTGCGCGAGTGCAGGTGCGTTGAACGGCTTCTTGAAGGAGATGGATTAGGTTTGTAAAGGAGCGATTTTCGCGGGTTAGTTGGTTGTAGTTACGATTTTGTTGTAATTTGTAGTTATGCAGCGGGGAATGTGGAAAAAAGATGAACAGACTGCTGCTCTACATTTTAAACTCACCTAATTTATAGTTCCGCATATCGTTGGACGAAATTGTCCACTGCTGTTGAACGATAAATTATAATCATTCTGGATCAGCTTTCACGTGAAAATGTTAACTTTCATTTGCATCGCTACATATTTAAATAATTGTAACATTAAACTTTCCAGTTCCACGTGTAAAAAGAAAATTACTACGTTTCCAAATCAAAACAGAATTTTTTGCTGAACTACCATTTTGTTATTTAAATTAGGATCCTGTTGCTTTATGTATTAAATTACCTTGAAATTTCATCCACCTATTTATATTTTAAACATACCTGTGCAATAAATATGTCAACTTTAAAACATTCTGAAATAAATGTTTAGGTAAATATTGAAAGTAACAATGGTTGTCAAAAGGATTCATAAAAAGTAAAAAATGAAATTTTTCATGTACATTCGTCAAATATTTCTAGAAAGTGCACAAATAGTCTTGTTAAAATTTGTTTGTTCCTGTTTTACGAGAAAGCCAAAAGTAAATTTTCTAAAACATTTTACTTCTTGTGAAGACAATTGCCGCAGAAAATATGATTTAAAAGATATAATATCTACACTTTAATGCTATTTTAGCCATCATTACAATTTAATAAAAAATAAACAGAATAAAATAGTTCATTTCCTTTCAAGGATAATAAATTCATACCGAAAGTTAATTAAACTATCATCAACGTTTCCCCATACATCCACAGTACAAACAAAATCCAAGCGTTATCCACATCTTTCAAACAAAACAGAACCGCTCCAACGCAAAATAAACCACATCCACATCAAAGCCATCCTCGGCAACACTCGTTACATAACCTCCCCCCATAAATAACATCGATGCCCGCGAGGCAGCACATAGCGCCGATCGGCCGGCAATAAAAACAAGAATCCAAGACGAGTAGCCGGTATATAACGACACAAGGCTAGCCTGACAATAAATCCATTCCCAACTGTATATACACACTGCGCCTTTGGCGGTGGCTGCGCGCGCGCGCGCGGCCCGCCGTGGTTCTGTCTCATCGCGCTCGATTAAACGCGAAGAAGATCGCTAGCCTCGCGACCGAACCTCTCTCTTTTCCGAACATCGCGTGGTCTCTCTCTCTCGGCTCGAGCTCTCGCGCGCAGGCTCAATTATAACGTTTCCCGTCGTTACGAGCCAGGTGAGCGAGACCGATTTTCATGCCACATCCGGCGCAACCCTTTTCTACACGCTCTCGCGTAGGCAGCTCGCGCGTTCGAGGCTATGTGGCTCTCTCGATTTCTCGTCGATCGGCTTTTCGATTTTCGACGCTAAACGCTGCCGATTGTTTACGACGGAGAAGTTTGGTTAATGGCAGATTAATGACTCGATTGTGATAGTTCTCGTTACGGGGGGCCGCAGCCGCCGCGGACTCGTAACTCGAGCTCGATTTTCGAGTTGGCTGTCTGTGCAGCGTGGAGAGTTCATAAATTTGCGTGCGATCGGAGAGGCTCAAAAAGCCGGCTTTTAAATTGCCGGTTAAGGAACGACGCGGCTATTGTAAAAATGCCCGGTTTTAACGGCTCGCGGATTGGAAGAATGCGAAACCAGTTATCTTGAAACAGTGTAATGAAGTATTATCTGGTTAAAATAAGATACTGTTGTTTGAAGATAAGTTTAAAGCTGGACCGTGAACGAGGCCAAGCCGACTTTGCCTCGTGGCTGGTTTGGAAATTTTTACGCGGACCAAATCGGCTTAGCGAGGTATTATAATGCTATTTACCATGCTAATGCGATGCAAAGAAGGCAATATAACAGTGTTGTTCGGCTAGGAGTGATACGTTTAATCCAATAAATAAGATAATATCGTAATTAAATCATTTTAATTTATTTTATGAATTGTTCATTAAAGTGATATTAATCGGGACTCGAGAAGAGAGATAAATTATTATTGTCAAAGCTGAGATGGAGCATAGTTTAATGACTGAACTTAATGGAATGTAGAAGCTGTCTACTATTTGAAATAATAGACTTATAGAGACATTAATTTTTTTTCCTAACATAATGTAATTAGGTGTAGTTGCTAGGCACTTAGACATTAAATAATAATTGATTAGCCTCATTTTCGTAAAAACTTTTAGTTTTATAATTTAAGAGGCTCGACTGAAATTTACTTTCACTGAGGCAGTAAAAAATAGATGGTTTCTAATTATTTTTTCTAATACTTAATGTACCTTATCAAGCCACGTAAGATTGAATCAGTCTAAGAAGTGCCGTTCATTTTTCATTGAGGTCTTCTTCTACTGGCATAAAAATTTTGTCTAATACAACACTATAAATCAAGTCTAAGTCAAACAGTGAACTGATATATTAATTAAATATAGTATAGTTGATTTATGAACAATTGTTCAAATAAATGACCCATAGTCATATATAATATATGAGATTTAATAAATATATTTTTAATGAAAATTTGATTTTTATAAATTTAGTGTCTTTGGAGTCTTAAGCTGCAACTTCGCAAATAATTAAAATGAGTTTTGAAGGTAATTTGATTTAATAACATGCAACAATAATAAACTAATAGATAATATTCTCATGTTTGAGAACAAGACATGAAGCGCATGAAAGCATAATTTATTTATACAAGTCTGAAGATTAAAAGAAAATTCAAGATTTTATTAAATATTTATATCACATATTTATCATAGGCATGATCCACGAGCTTACATGAAAGCCGCCTTTAAATTACTGAATAGGGGACGAATATATTTCAGTCACATAATCTGGCAGTTGACACGGTGACATTTTACCAAGTACTCCTGAGATTAAACGATTATAAGCCACCTTCGCGGAAGTAAATCTCCCACTTATAAATTTACTATAAATTATTAAACACAAAACTCTCTAAAAAACATTGTAACCAAAACTTTCATCTCAAATCCCCCACCTCCCCTAACCAAAATAATTAATTCAATCAATCTCCAACAAGCCAATCAAAGCACCCGAGCCAAGCGCAAAAAAGCAAAATCGCCGATGCCTCTCCCCGAGACCAGTAGCCGCATGCCCCGAAGGCTACTCTCGGACAAGCAGTAGCACTAGCCACCGTATCCTTATAAACCAGCGCACGAGAGCGGCTCTCTTCGCTATCCTTTATACCTCGGAGCGCAGCTCGTTTCTCTCTACGCGCGATGAGCATAGGCGCAATTACGCGCATAATCTCGAGCGCCCGAGCAACACCTACTTCCGCGTCGCGAGCGAAGCAGAGGGAGAAAAAGAGAGAAGGAGGAATGCGTTTGTAATGACGGGGCAAAAATTTTCTCTTTGTGAGTTGGGCCTTGGAGTTTTCGCGGTTGTTGACACAATGGGCGCCGGAGATTGTTTCTATTGTTGGATTATTGTTTCTTGATTTGATTTGGTTGAGGCTGGTTTTGTAGAGGGGTGTATAGGGATTGTTTTGAAGAGATAATGAAAGGCGGGCTTTGAAAGGAGTTTGATTGTGGAGTTCAGCGCGAGTTGTAATCGAAGCAGATTAGAGGTGAAAATAAATTTCGAGGCAAGCTACTTCTTGGACTATCTCGAAATTATCGTGACTTTCATATATAGAGTAACCATTGTCGTGGTAGTCTATTTCTGTGTACACACCAGAGCAGGTAGACTAGTTCTCTTAATTAATTCATTGACACCGTTTTTCATTGCGGATCGGATAAGCCCCGTGATTATAAACTTTCGTTCAATAAATCTTAAATCAAACATGGAAAATGTAACTTAATGCCTCCCGTTGCTCGCGCTGCTCCGGCAGGTATGCAATTAAACTCGCATTTCTCTATGCATTCGCAACGCCTCTATGAATCTCTTTCGCGGCACGTGAAATCGTAACGCCCAAGCGACTTTTCAACTCGCGAGCAAATCCAAGTTCAAAAAGCCATAACGATCTTTGCATTACCACCTTCCTTTTACTTAGTACCCTCCTAACGCGCTTCCCGAGCTATTAATCACCCCAATTACCCGCGAATAATCGCTCAACTTTCATCTCGACGATATTTTCTCGGAAAATCATCAACATCCAGACAGTTTAAATAAAGCAAAAAAAAAAAAAAGGACAGCGCGATCTGCTGTCCCGCACTTTGGAAACTTCTTTAACGAAGCCGAGGATACAGCTTACAGGATCGTGCGCATCATCGCTCGAGGGGGGCGAAAGGTGCAACGCGCGATTACTAAGGCACCGGCGCGCTAACGACGATGAGATCGACGCGTCTGCGTGCATTAAGGGGGGAATGATTTATTTCCGAAATGCATTACCCGGCCGAGTTATATTTTCTCCTCGGAAATTGTTTCCTTCTGATGCTCTGGCTGAGGGATGAGAAGCCAGATTTTTTTCTTAATTATAGCGTGAATTATCGTTTTTATTTTTTTGCGAGCGCGATTACGGCTGATGAGACGTGTATCGGAGGAGCTAGAGCAGCGAGGATGAGGCTTCTTTTTGCGCGTGCGTGAATTTTTTATGATAAAAGGAGGAGTTTCGAGGGTAATTGCCGGGTGGATTTTTCCTTAATTTTCTAGTTAAATGGCTTTGTGGCTATGATGGAGGAAATAATGCTGGGGCTTGTGAGCGATATAATATTATTTTTTATGCTGTTTTGGCTTGTCATATTTCATATTGAGATGAAGTACTTTTTTCGTAAGACGATAATTGTAAGAGCGAATAATAGAATGTTCGTGATTTTCACAAATCAAAACCTTGGAAATTACAGAGGACTAGATCAGTCATGTGAAAATAACATAACGTGCTCTGTCAATTTTATAGGAATCCTTACAGATATTATAGGATTTTTTTCCCAGAAGAGTCTTGTAATAATCTATAATTTCTGGCATTCCGTGGGAGAAATAATCAGCAAGCTCTGAAAGAGATAATTCCTTTTATTAGCAAAATATTGAATTGATTTATGAATCTTTGTCTCTTACGAAGAGAATTACCCGATAATTTATAATAATTTTGAAATTTCATAAAATTTAGTTACATAAACAAGCAAACAATAATATCAATTGTCTACAAATATCCATACCAACACTATTCATCACCTCGGTATTTCCGTACAACTCACCACTACAAAAAAAAACCACACAAACCTCGCACCTCCCGCACCACCATCCCACCCAATCACCCGCAAAAAATTCCCAACTTACATAACCCAGAATCCTTGACAATCTCCCCCTCATCAAAAAAACCCTTCATCATTCCTATTCAACAACCCAACACCATCTCCTCCTTCACGGTCGAGCCTCGACCCGTAGAAAAAGCCGAGCTCTCAGCCATAAGGAAAAGGGTTCGGATTCCGTCGAGGCGCGGCCGAAAAAACGCAGCGCGCGACGACGAGGACGCGCCTCTCTCTCGCGCCGAGCGAGAATCCGGAAGAGGAATTTTCGATTGTCGGGCCGGCTCGAGCGGAACCGCTGCTTGGCGCAGGCGCGCGTGTGCCTGAAATTAAATTAACGGTATACAGGCTCGCTCTCGGTTCTCGAGAGGCACTTACGGCACGGGTGTATAGGCGCTCTCGCGCGAAAGTAACATCGGCGCGGCTAATCGAGGTGAAATCCGCTCGAGCGACACGCAAGAAGTTTCGGCTGCGGCGTCTGTCGCGGGGCTGTCAAAATAAAAGGCTGCTCGGCTGGAACGCGGGGATAGTAAATAGAGCTTGGTAAATTAATTATTCAGGTTTGAGAAGCGGCGGAGTTTTGGTTTGAGTATCTCGGCCTGGGTGTATACGTTTAGCGAATTGCTAATTCGCGAAAGTGTCGTGCATCGCCGATGACTAGCGCCGCGTGCTGTCGTGGTCGGGTGTCGGAGATAAGGTGGTTTTTTCACGGTAGGCGGTTGGGTGAGTTTGAAGGTAGAGAGATTGTAGGTGCTGGAGATCGGGGAAATCGCATTGGTTTAGGTGTGATAAGGATCTTGGGTGAGACAAAAGAATAATCCGTGGAAATGGGGATTTAAATATTTATCGCTGGAATTGATTGGGAGAATTTCTGCGAATGTACTGTAAATAAAGTGCATTTATCGATAAATGTTAAAGGTGTAAAAAAGCACATCTTTTCCATCTATAAAGTTTTTCCTTCATTTTTCACAAATATTTAATTTGATTTAAATTTAAAAATATTTGATTTAAATATAAATATTAAATTAAATGAAAACTTTTCACTCTCAAACACGTCAAATGAATAAACAAACCGAAACTGTCAATACAACAGCAGCCCCCGAATGCGCCTTAAATATCCGATACCACTTCAGAACAAAATCCTCTATTTCAATCCTCCATCAAACCCAAAAATAAATCCGCAAGCTCCTCCAATCCATTACTCCAAATCAAATCCCGAAAATCTGCTCAGCCCACGCTCCTTGAAAAGCACCTCTCACAAAAAGCGCATCTCCGCAAATCTCATCACTATTCAAAAGTCAAACCTCTCCACTTTCCGCTCCCCCGGTGCATATGATTAATGCCCCTATCTAATAAAGACCTCGCTCCTTCTACATATACGACACTGCGGACTCGCGCCTTATCGATCCCCCCAATGCTCTCCTCTCTCACTCTGCGCAGCTGCTGCGCGCGAGCTTTACAATCTGGAGCAGCCGGGGGAGAAAGAGGGAGATATATAGGTGCACAGGCCCCCCTCGAGATATATGCCCGTGCTTTTTTCGCTGCGACACTCAGCGAATTTCATGAGCTTCCCCCCACCCGCGTTAGTGTTGGCACCTCTGGGGGGAGGGCTGGAGGGCTAACGGATACGTTAACCGCGGCAGGGAAAGCGAGCGTTTTTATTTTTGGCTTCGTCGGATGTATTTCTGGATTTTTTTTTTCGCGGGTAAGGTTACGGTCGCCCGGATTTCTGGAGTAATTATTTTTAATTGGTGGCTCTCTCTCTCGCGGGACCGGAGAGTCGGGAGTTTTGAGGTTGGAATTTGACGTTTGATTTTTTTGCGCGAACTAACGTAACGTGTCTTCTTTTTTGTTTCAGGTGAGTATCCTTGTGATAAGAATCGCTGCTAGCGAGCGGATCGTCGTGAGTAAGTAAAAGGCATTGAAAATTTTCGAGCGACTCAGCAGGTTTAAAAACTGATCTCGTAGACCTGTACAGCAGTCCTTTTGAAGTTCCGGTCCGTCATTGAGGCGACACTAAATGCCGCCTCGAGCGCTTTGTCTTCGTATTTTTATTCTAAAATTAAGTCGCCTGGTTATTCAAGTTTTTGAGCTTTAAAATAAGCTTAATAAGCGATGCGAAATAACCGGAAGGTAAGAAACTCAAAGAAAGCATACATACAAGAAGAAGCAGAAGGAATATAAATAACCAGGTTGCAACAAGGCGTAATTACAGCGCATAATTAACTCGCAAATTGGGAGGCAGGAGGCGCAAGACCAGTCGTGCAAGATCGCCTCATTTGCGCGCGCAGACCTCAAAAATCGTCCCCAAAAAAGTCTTATCGCCTCGTTCTCACCCCACATCCACAAAGGAAATCAGCAGCGGCCTACATCCGAAAAGACGTACCCATCCGTGCGCCTCCACCGATAGAAAATCGGTAAAACGTCGCTTGCGTTCTTTCCCCTATCTCTCCATCGCCGGCTAAAAATACTCCGTCAGCTCGCGTCCCTAATGCAGTCCATCACGCGATTACATAACGGAACGTATCACACCGAGCGTCCCAACTTCTTCTACACACACACATACATGCAGTCAGGTGCAAGGCGTCACGACAATGCCGAAAGGGCTGGGCCGACAGCCAATCGTCCATGGAATATTAAAGGCATCTGGGCATCGGAATCGGGCCGTGGCGGCTCGCATAACCGGAAGATCGTTAAAAACGGTTGTTATTACGACGTTGTTTATGCGTAATGCGACGCCCGCCGCCCATCCGCTGCACGTGACGCTCTGGACTAATGTCGCCGAAAGGCTATGGTTTTTAAGGTTCGTCAGAATCAAGCGCGGATGCTATCAAGGCTTTTGGCTTGTCTTACATCACGATCGCGATTTAATCGGTTAGGGTGTGCCGTGATGTGTCCTTTTTGATCGTCGTTGTCTCTTAATTGCGATCTTCGAGTTTTCTGCGCAGCCGATTTCGTGGGACGCTGATGATGCGCGCCGGCTATTGTTGCCGTGACGAGAGCTAGAAGGAATTTTTATTGGGTCAAATTCGTTACCGAAATCGGTAAAGGGAAAATGGTTGGGCGGAAATTTTGAGAAAGGGTATGAGTGAATCATCGTCTAATGTCTTCATTTTCACGGAGTTGGAAAGTGACGTTGCTAAGATTGCCGAAGACTTTTATTGTTAGTGTAAGCGAAAGTGATTAATCCGTGGCAAGAGTTGGCGTATATCGCTGTTTAATGACTTCACTTTCGTACGCGCTGTTTAAACGTCTAATGTTGTTACGATTACCGAGTACTTTTATTGTTCGGACGCTAAGCGAAAGTGATTAATTCCCGAGTCAAGGGCCGACGCGTATCTCCAAATTGCCCGACGATTCAATCTAAATCCCTGATTTATGGCTACATTAACCGGCGCTCTGTAGTAAATTAATCAATCCTGTCGAACCTTACTACGTCCGGACACCTCGCGTACAAACACACACAGGCCGATAACCGCGAGAAAAGAAAGGAAAGCTAATGCGACCTCTAATTATTTTTACCCGTGCACGCACTTTAAATGCTCGCCGAGCGTATATACATCGCGGGGAGAAATTGTCTTTCCAGGTCAGCTCGCTTAACGGACACGCATCTAGAAATAAGATTCAGAATAATGGGAAACACGCTCGAGTGTACCATAAGTCAAGCCTCTGATAGACAAGCGCGCGCACTAAGCTATGCCTCACTACAAAGTTTCTCCGGCTGCGTCTATCATTCGAGAAGTATCACATTTTTTCACTCCGCATTTTTCTATAATTGTTCTACAGAAACGTTCCTGCCTCGCGCGCCGAAAATTCCAGCCTGCTCCGAATTCGAGCTCGATGTGTATATAAAGAAAAGCCAGCGCGCGCGGAAAGTCGCTGAACTCGAGAAGGCTGAGAGAATCGCGCGCGTTTGTCTCGCGATTTATGGAACGCGTCGCGCGAATATTATCATTACGTCGGCCGGAAGTCGTTGCATCGCGGCGACTCCCCCATTGTCTCTCTCTTGCTCTTGACGTGTATACGTGTGTGTTACGTCCGCGAGGCGAGCTGGAGAATCGCGAGAGAGCGGCTCTTTTTTTTTGCATCTCAAGGCTCAGCCGCCGCATTTCTTTATGCTCTCAGCCGCTTGTGGTGGAGGAGAGCCTGCATTGCGGATATTTTTATTATAGCGGAGAGGCTCTCGTTTCGGATGTGCTTCGTTTTTTTTTAACGATCTGTCGGTGGGTTGGTTTGCGGAGCGTTTTGGCCGGAGGTTTTAATCAAAGTTATTGCTTGGTGAGAGTGGGTGGGTGGAGTCGAATTTAACTTTGATGATTTTCTTTTTGATTTTCTGGAGGATTCCTAGTATTAGAAAACAATTTTTGTTGGGTAAAGGTAATCTGATAAACGTAGTAAATGTACATTTCAAAATTTGCATGCGATAAGAATCACATAAAGTATAGCCCAAGTAAAAACATTTTTCAATTTATAAACCCATCGCAGCATTGTTAAAAATAGTAAACACGGCAAATAAACATCTAATTACCAGCCGCAAAATAGTTTCAATTAACCTCTCACCACTACCACCACCAGCACCACTAAACCTTCAGCCATAATTTGAATAATAACAATTTAACCAAGCTACCGTCGAATCCTACGCAGCGCGAAACACGATTTCAGCATGTTTCATGTCACCATGATTTACGAACGCATATACAGACGCGCATACGGTTTCATCACCACCGCGCATGTACATCCCGCACATTTTCGCCTTACGCGGTATTTAGGCCCGATCAATTTTTTTCCCCCGTCCGCAATCGGCTTGGCACTTCATTCCGAGCTTGATTTACCGTTCGGCGAGCTTAGCCGCTCGCGCTTCACTTCTCACGACGAATAATCTCCCCTCTAATAACTTTCACCGGTAATTTCCTACACTGCGGCGCCGATTCGATGCGCCTCGCTGTACTTCTCCTCTCTATCGGCCTTTTCAGAGGAATCTCCGTCATTTTTTCTCTCTCTCATCCTCCTCCTCCTCCTCCTCTAGTTGCGCGCGCTAGAGAAGTTTCTTTTCTTCGGCCGATGCCTCGCGCCCGATTATCAGGAGAAATTTCGTTTGATTGAATCCGTAATAAGGCGGCCCGCGTCGGCGGAAGGTCGATAAATAAAATAAATTTTTGAAGATGGCTATCGGCACGGCTATGGGTTATTTTCGTGAACTATCCTCGCGCTCGAAGGCAACAATCGATACTACGAGGGATATATAAGCAAAGTTGTGTTTAGAGGACGGTGTGTACTTACGCGGATACGTGTACCTACTTTGTATGCTTCGAAATTGTTTGCGGATTACACTGATTTCTCTTGCGCTGAATAAATGTTTATCACGTGCCGTTCAAACTGGTGGTTACACTTCTTTCGAAAGGCACTTTTGGTTTGTCAATATTATCAGCTGGAAACTGCGAGTTTGGAAATGCATATAAGGTTTTGAAGAGTGAAGGCTCGGGCGCAAAAGTAAGAGTGGGTTTAGATAGTGCAAAGTTATTTCTGCACTAAGAGAAATATCTTAGTCAAATTTATTACTAATATAGAAAAAATTACTAGATAATATAGTACAGGAAAGATACACTTGGTTTACGAATAATTTTACTATATCTATGCTAATGATTGTTAAAATACAAATACATGGAAAAGTATATAATTCATATATAATAAGAACCTCTGAATAATATAGTAAAAATTATTTTTAGAATTTTAACTATATGGCTTATTGAATTCTTGCAGTGAACTTAGTAATTCTAGCAATGAAATATACCAAAGTTAAATATCACTATAGCAAACAATGACCGTAAAGGGAACTGTATTTGGTTGTTAGGAAGCAAATAGTAAAAAGTCGTATTTTATGTAAACTTTTACCCAGGACTTTATATAACGAGTGTTTTTTTGAGAATTGAAAATTTTACTATAAAATGTATAAAAAATTTTCCAAAATTTATAATTTTTTTCTCTCAATGAAGAAAAGTAACTAATTATTTACAAGCAATCTCCTACCAAACTATCAGCATCACCAAACTAAAAATAAACAATTAACAATAATCAAAACTCTTCCTTCTCCAACACCACTAATCATCGAATCTCCAAACCGCCCGGCGAACCAGCCCACCATTCAACCATCCATTGTCCAATCGTAATTTCCCACAGCGCCGGCTCAGCCGCCAAAACCGACCCGCTCATTACATCTCCGCGCTGAATCTCCGGCTCATCCCCGGCTAAAAGTGCAGCGCTAAAAATAAATGCATTTAAAAGTGCCTGTCAAGCCGCGGCAACAATCACGGGCACCCGCCTCCCCATTACCCGCGCGAGAAAAATTGAAATTCGATATTTCCCGGCGCTCGCGCTCGCGCCGAGATGGAAAGTGCCGATGGCCGAGAGCTCGGAAAGAAAGCACCGAGTACTCGGGATATTTCAGAGGCGCGCGCGAGCTCGCTCTTAGTATTATTAAGCCTGTTATTCTAGCGTTCACTGGTCTGGCTTTTAAGTGTATGAAAATACTTTGGCCTGTATCGGGAGAGGGTTGACGTTTTTTTTTCTTTGGTATAGGAAACGGTTTTTTGAGTGGCAGGTGCAGACGAGGTAATTACGATGGTGAATGTCATTTTTTGCGCGGTATTGGTGTGTATTGGATCTGGAGTTCGAGTGGGTATCTGATGGGCACTGTAAATGGCATTCCTTTGATGTAGCGGGTAATCGAGCGATTTGAGTGCGCCTGGTTTCTGATTGATCGAAAGGTCGTCGATCGATTTTAAGGGGTCAGGTGCCTTTCTCTGGCTGGAAAGTAGGCCCTGATTTATGAACTTTTTTCAGAAATACGCTGTATCCGATTTATCGTTGCCATCACGCTGTATAGGAGAATAATTATTAACGTTTCTTTACGTAAACACGTGCTTTCTATTGTTGACGGATTAAGCCCAAATTTATCGTCTTATCTCAGATCTTCAGAAATTTTTTCGACTCACCTCAATAAATTCTTCGATTCGAGCCTCCATTCTCAACATTAATAATAAAAGAAAACCAGCGATCTTAATCTCGCGCCCGCAAAATCGACACCTAAAAAACACCTGCATACCAACACCCAAGCACCGTGGGAAAAAATTCCAAAAATCAGCGCCATTCCAAATCGGCCATTAATTTTTCTCTCTCTATTTACATGCAAGCATGCATACCCGCTGGGTCGCTATCTTTCAGAAACGCCGGTCAAAGATCAGCTTACGGCGGCGTCGTAAGGAAGCGCGCCTCGCGGAGGAAAGTGAGTTTTTTGAGGCCAACGATTTCCCTCGGAACGATCGGATCGATCCGATCGGCCGATTGATTTTTCCGACATCTCGCGTGCGCTTGAGTCGGCTTCCCCTTTGCCGAAGCGCCGAACGAGACCTGAGCTAGGCTTCTCTATGGAGTCTTTTTCTGCGGAAGAGGCTTAGTGGCAGGTTGGAGGTATTTACGTAAACGTGTTTCTTAGGATGATGGGGTTTGAAATCTTGAGATTATCGCTGAGCTTGGTGCTTTTATTTTCGTACTGATTTGAGATTGAGAGATGGCATGGATTAAAGTGAAAATAATCTAAATGTGCAGGAATGTTGGAATTATCGTCTGTTTGTTTTTTAAAATTGCATGCTTGGAAGCAATTAGTTTTGAATTAGCTCAAATATTATTGCTGCGAATGAAAAGATCGGATCAGCGTATTTATTTAGAGCAGATAGTTTAAAGTGAAATTCGCTAAACCGTAAATCTTAACATAAACGTCGTCTTATTAAAAAAAAGTTATGGAAAAGTTTAACCTGAATACACAGCCATCAAGAGGCGTATAAGAGACAAGCTGTTGCGAAAAGTTCTGGAACACCGGTAGGACCTTAATGAGAGATTGTTAACGTGCAGACATTATCGTGTCATTATAGTGCTGTTATTGTCATCATCGCTGCCTTTTTTCGGAGTGACTAATTTTAGCGGGCATGGCTGGCTATTATTTGGCCATTGTTATTAAAAAATGATTGTGCCTTTGTTTTTAGCGGCATGATTAGTTAATGATTAACGTTTATTTTGGGACGTGCAATTTATCTTGATTCCCGTGCATTTGATACAATTATGGGTTTGTCATTATACTCAACGTGTAATGATTCAATTGTATTTATTTTAGGTAGGTGCGTACTTTGAAATATTTAAAATTGCGTTCTAAGATGAAATATGTCGTATTATTTTAATTGGTAGGAAATTTGATAATTCACTATTTTTAAATGTTGATTCGATGTCAAATATGTTTTTAAATTTTAAGACTAAGTTATTTTCAAAAAGTATAAATAATTGAGTCATTTCCAGTACCATAACAAATTATCAGTCTCATCCAAATTCCCTACCATCACCTATATTTTCCCATCTGCAACCTCTCCCGTCCTCCTCCTCGCATCAACATTTTCCACCCTTGCATCGCTTAACAGCAATGATTCTGCATACAATTTCCTCCTCCTCGCCGCAGCGGAGACAGTCCGGGGCGGCTCGTCTTGCCTCCGGAAAGCGAAATAATAAGCCGACGCTTCTTCCCGCGAAAAAAACGGGAGCGAGGTGTGTGCGCGCGCTCGCAAACGCACGGGAAGAAAAAGTCGTATACTCGCCGGAGTCATTAGAATAAACGGCGTAACTGCGTTTAATCATTTTCGAGTGGCCATAAATGTGCGCCGAGAGAGAGAGAGAGAGAGAAAAAAAAATGCAGCACGCATCGCGCACGAACGTGAGAGAAAGAAAAGGCGTCGCCGCGCGCCACGAAAAGAAACGCGCAATTTACGCGATTATAAAATCGCTCCTTTTTCCGCGGGCTCGGAGGGATAATTGCGGGAAGGTGGGACGGGAGGAAGACGAATTGTATGTATGTATATATGTAAGCGCGAGAAATACGGGGGGGATGGCCGCAGGCGGCTTCAGGTTCTAATGTTAGCCGCGCCGGTATTTTAGTTTCGTGCGCGCGCCTCCTCTTCCTTTCTTTTTGCTTGCGAGTCTTTCTCGGCTCTCTGTGCGTATACGTCTTATTCGAGGTCTCGATTGTCTTGTTGTGCTTTTTTTTTCTTCTGCGGCGCTTGATCGTTTCGCTGCTTCTGGGGTGAGATCGTGATGTTTTCTTGCGGAGCGGAGGAACCGATCGGCTTGAGGGCGATGCTCCCTGTGCTGGGTTTGAAATTTAGGATGGCTTGTTTACTTGGGAATTGAGTGAATGGAGTTTAGGGGGAGGTTTTGTTACTGGATAAGGTCGATGGTTTGATTTTATAGAAGCCAAAGATACTAGTTTAGTCTACAATTCGTTCATGACATTTAAAAGTCATTCTAAGCAAACAAAATGTTAACTAGAATTTTATAGAAAGTAATATTGTATTTGATTGTATTTTTGAAAATAAAAATTAATTTAGTCAAAAATTATTTCAAATGGTTTAAACTTTTAGATTTTATCAACTTACGTATTGACTGAACTAGTACTAGTTTAAATAGTCTTTTAATGTGGTGTATATTAACGCTTAACTCACAGAACTTTCTATGCACTTGAAACTCAACATAGTTCAGAATATGTAATACAGAAACGTTTCTCGCGATTATCTCGTGAGATCGTGTTATTTCTAGCTCTAATGCCATACATTTAAATGAAAATTTACTTCAGCCAGATTAAATTTCCACTCCTCTCTAAAAAGAATTTACAAAGTAAGAAAAAACATTTTCAAATTCGTGTAAATCCTACATTATTTTAGCAATTAAAAAAAGCACTTTGATTAATCTCTTCAGAATCCCTCCCATTAATTATCCAAAAAAGTAAATACAAAAACTCCAGCGTAGAATGTTTTGACGAATACAAAAATAAAACCAAGCGTAAAAATACACCTTACTCGCCCGCTCCATGCACATCGCAGCGAACATGGTAGTGTACACGCTGGAAAGAGAGAGAGAGAAACTTGTTCGATGCAGCAGCTCTCAGTATTTTGGTCCGCTCTACTCTTTCTTTTTGAAGTTTCCGTAACTTCTTCCGAGCCTCCTTTTCTTCTCTTCTCCAAAGCAATCTCCCTGGTTTCGTCTTACACACAGATGCGTCAGCGACAAAGTACCGGCTCCCCGACAAAGCGACCCCATTATGGTCCTCGGACGCGATTTCATAATATTTAAGTAACCGCCGTAATACGAGTAATAAATACATCTTGTGCTTTATTTAAAAAATCATAAAAGAACCAGCTCTTCCATCACTTTTTTCCCATAAAGTCGCGCTTCATCAATTTTATTTTTCAATAAAAACTTCAATCTAATCACATTCCCGCAAAAAGCAACCGATTCGAAAAATAATTGCCCAGCTGAAAACAAACCATCACTGAAACCCGCACAGAAGAGCAGCTCGTTCGAGCGAGCAGCGAGCTCTCCTCGAGCCAGTGCGCGCGCACTCTTCGGCCGGCAGCTCTTTGTAAAATTCAAATCCGTCCGCTCTCTTAATTTGCTGCATCGCTGGCTTCATCCGCCGCGTCTGTCGTCGCGCCTAGCACTCGAGTCCTCGGCTTTTCTCTCTCTCCTCGACCGGTCAGTTTCAGCATTTCAATTTTTAAGAGATTTCCCGGAAAAGTCCTCGGCGCCGCGGCGGCTACCGTTACGCGTGCCACATAACAATGAGTCGTGAAACGATCCCGCCGAGGTGGGGATCCAGTTCATCGGACGAGCGAGTGCCCGGCCATTTGCATCCCGATGCCGCTTTCCCATTGCCAAGGTCAAGCTGGCTGTACGAGCGGGAAGTGTTGGGACGATCGGTTCTTTTTTTTTTATGCGAGAGGCAGAGAGCTTGGGAATGGTTTATTTGTACGCTGGAGCGTGGCTCGAGGTGGTCGTCCTTTTCGTGCGGCTGGTTGGGACTTTGACCTTTTGATTTGGTCGATTTAGTTTTAGAAGCTTAGAATATAAAAGATAAAGTGATATAAATGTAGCAAATTATGCATAGATATGCAACGAACTGAAAATTTTTTACTAACCGTAGACAAATTCATCGTTTCATTTCCACTTAAATCACCCCAACTTAACAACACCCTATCCCCTAGAAACAAAAAACTTCGCAACTTCCAACGCCTATCCTCAAGCGATTCTTCCGCTAACGACCCTAAGACACAGCCATATTTCACTAAAAAAAGCGAGCCCCTCTCCTCCCACCTCGCCATTTAGCGAATGAATTAATTAAGAAGATTGGCGAAGCCCTCGGCTGCGCACGCATCCAGGCAAGGAAACAAGGGCTCGGGTGACAAAGACTATACAGCCCTGCTGCTCCACACACGCACACGCGCCTGCCACCCTCCTAGCTCTCTCCCCCGCGCGGAACTCTAGCTCACAGCATAAATATGGATGCGCGCGCTTGCGTCTACGCGGGGACGCCCTTTTGAATTTCGAGTTTTCGCGCGAGTGCGCCCGAAGGACTTTTTTTTTGCCGCGCCCTCGCGCTTAGAATTCTCTCTCTCTAGTTTTTGAAGAGGGAGCGCGGATGTGATTCGGTCTGACTTTTATGATGGCTGGGGATTTGGCACAAAGGAGGCGGCGCCGCTGATTGCTAGAGAGAGAGAGCTTCGGGCTGCGATGTTGCAGTAGTGAGGATTGAGCGAGAGATGGTGAAAAACTGGTTTGACGTCTGGGGTGGGTTGTTTTTTGTTATAGTTGTAAGAGATTAAAAAATGCGGATGCATGTGGATCTGCGTTCGTCTGTAATTTAGTAGAATTTCTACACTGTAATGGCGTGCTTTACTCGGCTCTGTAATTTTTTGCAGCTTCGTTCTGCACTTTGGAGTGTACCTAAACCCTTGCATTAGCGAGTGCTCTGTAATTCAGAGCAGATTTCCAACGTGAAAAGGTAAAAAATACTAACCAAAACGAACGGAACGCCGGCGCAAAAAATAACGCAATCACAGTTCTCACGCTTCCCATTGACACAGGCAAACGCCCATTACAAATCCAATCCCCCTAAAACCCCTCCGTACTCTCGATTATTAAACTCAAACAAATCCTAACCCACCTGAGACAGCAGCACCGCCGCTTCCAGCTAAATTAATAAACTCGAAAGCTCTAGATCCAGTCCCATGCCATATCGACAAGCTCGGAAATGACCACCCATGGGTATATGCGCATTACTCGGCGACCCTCGCAGACGACGCGTCGCTGGCCGGTCTGCTGGGCGCGTTTTCGCTAAAAAGGGGGAATGAGCGAGGGCTGGACGCAGAGCGAGGGAGACGAGCGGAATCGCGGGCTTTTGGCTCGTTTAATGCCGAAAAATTCACGCGCCCGAAAGCGCGCGGCTGGCGTTTTTGTGCTCGGTTACGGAAGAGCGGAGAGCGGACGGAAATTGACGATCCTTTGCTTACTTTGCGCCGGACGGAAGGGATTTAAAGGGCGAGCTGTTGCTGTGTGAGAGAATTTCGCAGTGGGTTTGGAGTTGGACAGTGTATCGGTGGGTGCGATGGTATTGGAGGATTGATGCTTCAGTGGATAATGTAGTTTTTCTGTTAAGCTTCAGTTTTGTGGGTAATTTATTATAATTATCATACCAAGCTTCGCGTACAGTGAATGAAGCTATACATCAAACTAACCTCCTCTCCTTCGCCTTAACAGTAACCTCAAAAAGAAAGAAAAAAAAATCCTCGAAGTGAAATTCAATTAATCACTCCAAAGCAGCGCACCTCTCCTCTCTCCCTCCGTGTAAGCAGCGCGCCAATAAAATTAAGACGCTGCAGCTATACCCGCACGCGCTTAAAAAAATACGCTCGAAAAACTTTCCTCGGAGATAGCCTCACGCACGTGCGCGCATTGAAATGTAAATCCATTCTTATAAAACCAGAGCTCTCTCGCGCCGAGTCGGCATTATGCTCAATTATCGCGGCTCTCTCTCCCGCGGCCGATACACGACTTTTAAAAGGGAGCCAATTTAGCGACGAAAAAGCCTTCGGATTCTGCGCGCTCGTGCGAATGGGGAAAATCGCTTGCTCGAGACGTTTTTCAGGGAGGAGAGAGAGAAGCACGCGCGGTATGTATAGATATGTACGTGCTCAGTTGGAGCGCGAAGTTTGCGCATGCATATACAGTCGCGGGTAAAAGTGCGAGGTGATGAGCGTTGGGAAATCGTAAGTGCACGGTGGTTTTAATGCTGTTAAGAGGAGGACGCGCGCGTTAATGGAATTTTTTTTTTCGTAAGGGTAATCGTCGGGGGGAATATTCTTTTTATGCTTGATTATTTAATTAGTGACCTCGATAAGATAACGAAAAGTCGTTTTATTCTTGTACCACAATTACCCTGTAAACATAGCCTGGAGCTGGCACGGGTTAATTCGGGATTACGAAACAAGTTAATTTCTGCAGTATTTCAATTGAGTTTCCGACTAACAATTTTAATGTATGCCCAAAGCGCGCCGTCAAACTTTTTACGCTCTTTTACAGTTATCCTGGATACATCCCACCGGCTCCCGAGCTCTGATTTCTCAAAAGCATCGAACCTCAACAAAAGACCGATCCGTCAAAATCCCAGCGCCGAAATCCAGCTTTTAAAAGCAATTAAAAATTCGACGCGTAGCCGAGTGCGTCTGCTATCGTCCATCACCGCGCTTTCACATTCCGTTCTAATAACTCGATCACAAAACCAATCTCCCGCTCTTTAAAAAAAAAAGAAGCCCCCACCGTTTCTACTTTTGACCGGGACTGTGCGCAAGAGCGAGCTGAATTAACCCAGCTTGCCACGGCAAATTGCACGGGAGAATCGAAACTCACGATTCGCGCCTCTGCGTTCCCCCCCAGTATATCTGGCTTTATAATCAATAATTAGAATCACGATTTATATGCGCGCGAAATTTCCTACCGATTCTTCTTCTTCTTTATATTTATAAACGTTATATTTCTGGCTGACAGCCGTAATGAAACGCGCGCCGTTGTATCACGGCATTAGAATCGCATTGTGTTGCCGTGGCCGGCGACTTTTTTTTCTGCCGACCATCCGAACGAAAAGCTTCATGACAGAGGTGTTTATTAGACGCCGGGGGATTGCGCCGATCCGAGGGAGGTGCTGCTGGAGGAGAGCGCGATTGTAATTATGATTTTTAGGCGAGGTGCAAGACGGCCTTTCGCGCGCGATGAACAAAGGTGAGGAGCATTGTTTCGCGATTTTTGGAATGGGCTGAGGGATTTTGCTGGTGTTGGTGAGAAGGCGCGGTCTCTGGCTATCTTCAAAAATTGGTTAATTTATTGTAATGTTCTTAGTTCTCAGGTAATGCTTTATAAGGATACAGGGATTTTAAGTATTGTAATTAAATATTTTAAATTTTAATATTTTATTTTAGTTTCAAGAAACGTAAATTTTTTCAATTTTTTAAGTAATTTTTTGTGTGGATTATCGTGTGCATTTGATAAATTAAAAATACACTTTTCCAATTTAGAATGCACTTAGGTCCATATCACTTTTTTTCGGCTTCTAGAAAAAACGGAAAAAATGACACTAATTTGGCTGCCACATCAAAGCCGGCCCACTGAAACGCGGCACCGGTATAGTTTCCGGGGTCAGGAAATTCGAACTCTCTCACCTAGTGTTAAATTTAACACCGAAAACTTTTTACCCCGGGGCACGCGCTCGCGCACTTTCGAAGATTCCCAGAAATTACGAAGCCCCACTCAGGAGGCTCCATCCCAGTAATAAATACCCACGAGGCATCAATCTGATCGGACGAGCTTTTTTACGCCGCATAACAATGGAAAAGCAAACGCGCGCCGAGGAGCCCTGGCTTTTACAGTTGATTCCCAGGAAAAAAGCTCTCGCGCCGATGACGTAACTTTCGGATCTGAACTCACGCTTCTTTTCCAGAACGACCACTCCTCGGTTACGACAATCAAGATCAACGCGCGGGTGCGTCGCTTCTTTCTCGTCCAACGGTAACAGAAATGACGCCGGTAAAAGGGAGAGGCGCGAGATTTAATTCCGCGGCGATCGCTAATTGATTCAAATAACCGATTATTACGCGCCGGGGTTACGAAAGGAAATTAGGCTGGATGCATGACAACTAGGATTTACAGTTGCAGCCTCTTTGTTGGCTAGGGGGATTGTAGCTCTCTGAGTGGCTCGTCTTCTTTTTGTTGGAAGACGCGGGAGTTACAGTACTTAGGGACGCTGTTGGCTCCATTTTCATTTTGCGGGAAGTTTTTCTTTTGTTTTTGAGAGAAAGAAAACGGAGTGGAAGAATTTTTTTATGAGAACAGAGTAGAAATTTTAAGAGGTGTTTTATTGAGAAGTTTTCTTTGTTTTTACGTTCTTGAGTAGTAATTAATTAAAATTTATTTATATCTGCATAGGAATTACAAATAGATGTTCAACATTTAATTAACTATTTTAATAATGTGAAATCAAGTCTCTCCAAGAATTCCTAAACACATATTTATTTGCCAAGTAGAAAGCAAAAAAATTTCACCTCGAACAATCCATCACCCGAGCCCCGAATTTGCATAAGCCACAAACCAAAGAGAAAAAAAAACGAAATTTTCAATATTCACACGCTCGCAGCTTCTGTCTAAAAACAATTTCCACCTCGCCGCAGCGGGAAAAGCAAGCGCCAGCACACACAATCGATGAAAAGAAAAAAAAAGCCCCGAACCGCCGCGTCATTCCTCGTCAATTTCAGCCGATCTCCCAGCCGCACGCAACGAATGCACCTCTGTCACGACACGGGGCACACAGAGAGAGTCAGCCTGGTCAATGGACTCGCGGCCCATTGATAAGAGGCGCCGCGTCCAATCGAGATTAACCCAGTCCGCGCGCGCTCGTGCGACCGGAGATAAAAGCCCGGACTGTCGTGCCTTTTTTTTCCACATTGTCATCGACACCCACGCTCCAGTGGGGTAGTAGTATAACGGCGGCGACGATCGAGCGATTAATGGGCGGGAGTCGGTAGGAGCTGCGACGTCTGGGAAATTTAGTTTCCTGCTCTGGAGAGCGGATTTCTGTTCGGCTGCGGGGATGATAGGTTTAATTTGGAGAATGGATGGTTGTGTAAATTTTCGAGAGATAAGGTATAATGAGGCTTTTGGAATTGGAGTGTGGATTCTGATTGTGTTGTCAAGATTTTTCGAGGTGCTTTTTTTGAATTTGAATAGTTTTGTTGGGAATGGCTTGTGCGAATGAAAGGCGTATTTTTCGTTCGATGGTTGTACAGTAGGCACGGCCCTTCCCTTATCTCAATGCAATTATTTTTTAATGAAGCATATCTGCTTTTAACTCCTCATTAGACGTCACGCGAGATGAAATATATGCGCTAATGGCGGGTTTCGAAAGCATCACTTTCTAATACACAATTTCGAAGATGCATTTGTTTGCCAACAAAGTACATATCATAAACATTCATAATAGAACATATTGTCTATATATTTTGTGCACTGCATTCATTTGCTATGCTGTATGAAACGTTGCTATGCGAGGATATCATAATGGAATCCAAAGGCCTTATTGATGAGTTGACGAAAGCTATTGTCGAAAAAGAAGCACAATCATAATTGTTATTTTGTCTCTTTGAAATCAATAGTTATGTTACTTTGGAGGATCACAACGGTAAATATCAATTACAGCGCCGACAATAGAATATATTTACAGGCAGAACTTTAACCATTGTTATCGCGATGTATATCAACCTGAATTTCCTTTGCCCCGGAGTGAAAGGTGTCATCGCACTGTGGAAATTCTTTGGGATCGATTGTAATTGAGCTTGGGAATCACGATGCTCTTTCATCGAGCACATAAATATTTCAGAAACATTTTCACATGATTTCGTTTCACAGGTGACTCTCGGTTATAAATTTTTAGTGCGCCGTGTTATCAAAAATTGCAGCGCACGATCAAATCTGTCACTTTTATAAATAGCTCTTGCTTAAATTATTAAAAAAGAAATTCGTATCTGCGGTACATCGTACGCGTCTGATATCGCGTGCATACTCGTATTTTATTCATACTCTTTGCAGAGCTGATGAAAAATGAATGTGCATTTTATTTTTGGAGCATTTTATAGGTACGGGCGGTATGAAAAATTTCATCCGCAGCAAGCTGTTGAAATTGCCTACAGCATTTTTGAACTTTAAACAAAAATACCCACATAAATCTCAAAAACAACAGAAAAAGAAAATTTTCATTTTCAAACCTTACCCATCTCTCGCCACAAATTAAAAACAAAAAATCAATAAAACAAATCTCAGCCAATCGCAGCGACCTCATCGCCAACCGTTACTATACAATAAAACGCCTCGACTCCCTCTCTCGTAATCGCACGTCTCAATCCCTCGCTCCCGCGTCTATCCCGAGAAGCATCTTTCACTCCTAGCGCACTGGCACTCGGCAACCGGTATACCCACTTGCCCGGCGCAAAAAAGAAAAGCCGCGAACCGAGCCAATCCAATCGACCTCTTCGCAAAAAGCGTTTGCACCGCAGCTGCAGCGAGCTATCGTTAATGAGCGGAAGGTTAGGGCCGAGCCAGCCCAATGTTCGCACGCGGGGAATGCACTCCTGGCGCGATCAGCTGCGTGTGCTTCTATATATGCGCGTGTGCGCGAGCTTCGCGTCGGCGTATTGATTGAAGTGAAGCAGTAGCTCGTCGTCGCGACGCCGCCGGAGTCTCGGGGATTCCCCGTCGTCAGGCGGCCGAGATGGCGCAGGAAAAGGAGAGGAGATGGAGGTTCCGGGGTAGCAACAGCATCTTGGGGATGATGTCACTGGGGTTTTTTTCTTTTTGTGGAAGGATGGGATTCCTTTGTTGTGGAGATTCTGGGCTGTAGGGGTTAGGTTATTTATGGTATTATGTAGGGCGAATTTTGTATTAGATTTTTTTGGAGGATGAAGGAATTTATTTGATTGTTAATAATTTTGTGTTGCATTCATTTTATGATAATGTTTTAGGAAAATATCGTATTTTAGGATTAGAAAGTAAAAACAATTGTTTATGGTTAATAAAATTTTATTGGTGGGATGGAGATTTCATCAAACGATTTGCAAACCAGTTTGTTGATACGCGGAGAGGATTTAATGCGAAAAACTCAGAAATAGTAAAATAGTGAAATAGTTAACTAAGAAATATCGTGAAATGCGGTTTGAGTAAAAACAGAACGTGATAAATACATGAAAACGTAATTTTTTAATAAATTGTGCCAATCTTTCGTTTGTATTGCACATGGTTAATTTCACTAGAAAATTTTCTCGTTGATGTAGAAACGAAACTCCGTTACTGTCAAGAAAATTGCGTGATCTTTCCGTTCAATTGGTTTTCATGAATTGCACGCTCTTCATTACAGTTGCTTCAAACTTTAATGCAAAGTCATCGAATGAAAAGATCATAATCCGGTTTCTGCACTTACTCTCCAGTTATGTGGTTTTGAATTTGTCTTGAATAAGAAATAAATGAGCTTGAAAACTGATACCAAATATGACAGCTTTGAATTCGAGATATAGGATTATATTTCTTCGCATTTTAATCTTTTTCCAAATCTTCGTTTTATTTCTTACATTCAATTACCATGCATTTACTTAATGGATTCAGTTTAATAAAAAATTCTTTTCAATGATAAAAGATCGCTATCGAAGAAAGTAGAGCAACACGTGTTTCAAAAATATTGTAATAAACACTATCATTGGGAGTTTATTTATTCTCACTCAGTGTATTTTTAATTTTGTTAATTTTATTGGACGTAAGCTCGTTTTTCGTGCCTATAAATCTGTTAAAGGAGGTGTAAAATATCGACGCTGCTCGCATTACCCTACTTTCTCTAATATCATTTTGTTAGCTTTTACAAGTCATTTTGTAAAATGCATATCACTTGCCATTGTGCAACGCGCCTAATGTAATTAGTTCTACAAAAGTTAATCGGAATCGCGTTCGTCTTCTCGGCTTTTTTATAGAAATAAGAAATATTGCCTCTACTGCAAAAGATTCTTGATTGCTTCAGCACGCGGAAAGAAAGTTTACTGCATCGATAAAGATAATTAAAAAACATTTTTGTAAAGGATAATTAATTAATTTCATGAGCTACGCTTGATAAACATCGGTATCAAGCTTTTACTTTTAAATGTTCTTCAATTTTGATAATACGATGATTTGTAGTTTCAATGTTTATACAGGTTCTCTTAAGCTTATCAAATCACACGATAAGCCCATTTGCTACCTTTACAAGTTTTGTTTATGGTAAATGCAGTTTTGCAAAACTCGGATATTCAATTTGAACATTAAAATTATCATTTTCACCCAGCGCAGTGTTTCTTGTTTACCATAAAAATTAAATTAATTTGTTTGATTCTCAAGTCGGGACAAAACAGCGAATTTATTAAACAAGAGAAAATTATTTCCATTCCCATACCACAAAGTCCGCAAAAAATTTCGCATACATTATTTCACGCTTTGTAAGTTCAATTTATTAACTCCATTATATCAGTTATTACCGCATTACTCGCAATCTCCGATCTAACCACAAAAACCTCTCACTTCGGCATCTGCAAAAGCCAGCTCGCCGCTCGAGCCTCCCGTTTGAATTTTCCACTAACACACAAATCCTTACACCCGTGCGCCTTTTTATCACCTACCGCTACTCCATCGCGCATGCCTCGGGATCGTTTAACGCATCGCGGATCCTCAAAGACGAATTTCCCAAAGTCACTGGGTCGATGATAATTAACACACCGCCGATCCGCCGTTTTATTTACCGCCTGCACCGTTTCAAATTGCCCGCCCCCCTGCATAACCCGCACGCCATAAGACTGAAAGAAGACGCATAGTCCATGCATCTATTTAGCGTCTCGGTATTCTTCTCGAACAGATCGGCCTGCGATTACCGATTTACAGTTATCGAGCGCGCGAGTCGTTATACGAATGTAATTGCCGCGCGCTGGCTGGCGCTCGAGTTACAAATTAACCGGCCTGGCCATTAGGCGCGCCGGCGCGTATTACGCATTCAAATTTCGCGCGCCGCTGCCGAGAGACGCGTGTAAGAGTCGCGTGGGAGCGAAGATAGGATTAACGTGTTATTAATTGGATGGGTTTAATTGAACGGGATATGCACGGCCAGGGGGGGTTATTAGCGGGGCGGGACTTTGGTTTCTTTGAAACTTTGTATATGTGGACTGGACGTAAATTGTAATAAGCTGGGAGCGGGGAGAGTACAGTGAACCTGGGCGACTTTATGGGTTTTGTAATGCGATTCGAATAGAATTTCCGCGAAGCGAGGCGCGAGACTGGCTTCTATTTCGAATGGGGCTGAGCACGCAATGGAGCGAGGAGCTTTTGCATAACGAATTGAAATAAAGTATTAAAACTTTAGAGATGCGGTTGCTTGTTTATTCGCGGACGAGGTGTTCGTTAGTTGGGTTTTGTTTTGCCGTTTGTTGGTTGAATGAATGGGAGAAAGTGCGAAAATGTGAAGATAAGTATCAGCTTTTCAGGATTTTAATTTTTGACTTCGCGAGCTGAGTAATATTGAAGTTTCTATACGCGTGCTGCGTTATATAATAATTTGAGATGTAATTGAAAAATTTTAATTACTTATCTATAAAAGCATACGTCAATTTCCTCCTATGAAAATTGCGCAGATATAAATTTTTCCATCAAATTAAATAACACAATTTCACCCATAAAAACATCACCTCTACAAACTCCCAAATTAAACGACCACTTACCAAAAGTGATTCCACAAAGAACATCCCAAAAACGAGCATTCATCAAACCCACCTCCCTCCAATTTAAAACCCCATTCCCTAATCAACCCTACATCGCCCCACCAATTCCCAATCAGCGAAAAAGGTCGATGCACAGAGTCTCTTTCTCTTCCACAACACATTTCGATCGTCGAAATCGAAAAGAGCCCGAGAGCTCGTCCCCACGCGCTCTCAAAGTGCATCTCCCACCAGCTGATCCCTACCACCTCCGCCCGCAGTAGTAGCAGCCGTATACTCCGCTGGCTCGCGCGCGTGCGCACCGAAGAGGGAGGAAAAGCGAGGAAAGCCGGCTCGCGCCTGCCTACTATACGCCTGAGCGAGGAGAAGGGCAGGGAGCTCTGAGAGCGAGCGAGAGAGAGAGAGAGAGCAGCAGCGCCATTATATTCCGCTCGACTCCTCGGCGAGCCGTCAGTTCCTCGTTCGGTGTTGCGCGAGACGCATCACTATATAACCCGCTCCGCTGTCTATCTCTCAAAGCTCAATCCCGCGTGTGTGTATATACGCCGAGGGCGGATCAGCTGTTTTCCCCGGATTTTCGCGCGCGCCACGGAGCCTGCGCGCGGCTTTTGCAGATAACGAGAGAAAGAGAGAGAGAGAGAGAGTCAAGGTCGCGCGATAGAGATTGGATTGGACCAAGGTTGAGAGCGCGCGGGGGTGCGATTCTGGAGCGATTCCAAATTGCCGAGAGCGCGAGACTTCGCCGTTAGGCACGGACTTTTTTTGAAGTTTAGCGGCACGCGAGTGACGCGAGAGAGCTGAGAGAGGAGAGCTTTTTTAGGAGGCGAAGAGAAGAAGGGTTCACAGAGAGAGATGGCGACCTACGCGGCATACAGGCACGTCGAGCTCGACAATGTCGGATACGGAAAGAAGAGGTTTGTGCGTGGTTTTTATTCATGATTGGATGTTGATAGATTTTTTTTTTAAGTGAAGTCGTGGGAGAAGCTGGCGAGTGAAAGTGAGGCTTGAATGATGAGCGTAGGGCGCGCGTGGATTGTGACTGTGCGGGGATGGAGAGTAGGGTTTGAATTTGGGAAAGGGTTGATCCATTTAACTTTTAGGGGGTGTGTGTGACGTCAATCGCGCGGCTGGAATTTTTAATGGCCTGGATAGTGTTGACCTTGTGCTGATGTTAAATTTGTTTAAAAGTATTAGAGTTCGATATTTTAGTTTAACATATTAAAAATACTTTTAGTTTTAACATATTTTGTATCACATGCTTTTAAAATTGTTAAAAACGTTTGGAAAAATGTTTTAGGACTATTTTTACTAAACGTAAAATCGATGTAGCTTAAAATCGTTTATTTTAATCGTGTCAAACATGCTTTTCCTGTATGCATAATTTTTCACTTTGTCTACATGACAAATTTTCTCTATTAATAATTGCTGGAATCGCGTGTAGTTTTTCTGTAATTAATTAGTTTCGACTACTGAATCATTTAAATGTTGTAGTAATTCGATAACAATATAGTGATTATAATAGTTTTAAAATTAAAAATTTCAATGTTTTAAAAATTTTTATAATTTGACAGCACTAAATAATTTAATTATTAAGCATTCATTTTATTAAAATATCAGTCACATAAATTATTTTTAATTTCAGTTAGACATGTAGATAACAAAACAATTAATTTTAACATTGACAGTAGTCTAAAGTAATAAAAACGTGAAAGAGTTTAAAGTGCAATAATGAAGGCTCAATACAAAGTTTTATTTTAAATGCTTCAACCTTTGCTATTAGTGAAGACCCTGTAAATACCAGTTAATGCAAAGCGAATGAAATGTTTGCTCGTCGCATTCATTCCTACTAAAACTGTCTTATTCCGTGTATGCGCTTCCGATGCTTGTTCCTTTTAGACGTGAAAAAGTTCAGCATATAGGGGCATAAAAATTTTCATAGCGTTGACTTTTATACCAAGCTAGTTTGCACTAGCTCGGCAAACTTTGCGCCCGTTCTAAAGAAAAGTCTGAATACTTGTTTTAATTAGTTCGTGCTGTAGTGATCGTTTTATCCAGTTTTATCCGATGATTCTGGATTAATAAGCTCGGCTCGAGAATAATTATAATTTAGATTTATATAGATAAAAGTTAGAGATAATTCTCCCGCTGGGGTAATTATTTTAGTTGAAAAAATCAAATTGCGAAATGAGACCAAAACCAGTTCTCATATGCTATTATGAAATTATCTCAAATTAATTTTTCGAAAAAAATTCTAACAAATTATCAGTTATTAAATACCTTTCGCAACTACTTATTCGCAGCAACATTTAATCAAGTGCACATTGTCAAACAAAAAGTTCAAAGCACCTCGCCGAGCTTAATCATTTTATGACTCTCGAGCCACTAAAAGCAACGCAAACACTGAATCACTTGTTCCCGGTAAAAAGCCCGATCAAACTTTACAACCTCGATAAAAGCCCAACTCATCGCCCAATTAATCCACCAAAAAGCCAACACTCCTTTCAAAATCCTACCAAATTCGTCACTCGCCAAACTCAACCCTGTCATCCCCATCGATAAGATAAACTCTCAATCCACAACACCTTGGCCCACTCCTTAACTCATCCCGGAGCCAGCAATCTCCAGATCCCGCTGTAAAATTTATCGCGCCCGATATTAATTGCCTCTCTCCCCATACACCTCAATTACCCACCTTTCCGTTTTTTCCCCGCGCTCGCGCCGGGAAAACTGGCACAGGCGTATATCCTTTTTTTTGCCGTCGTCGCAGCTCGCGCCTCAGTTCCGCGATTCGTTATTAATTATATACACGGGATGGAAAAAAAAGCGCGCCAGCTCGGGGAGAGGCGCGAGGAGAAAATCCGTATAACCTACTAACACGTTAAAGTGCGGCCGAGAGTCGCTTTTGACGGGGACTTTCGGCGCGAGCGATAAGCGCGCCTGGCCTTTGAGAGAGCCGCAAGCGCGAGCAGGCGAGCGTTTGATTCGTTGCGCGCCGATTCGCGCGGATGTGATGCCTTTTTTCAACTCTTTCTCTCCGCGGAGCGCGCGTGGCGAATCTCTTTTATTTCTTCCGCTCTTTTTCTTTTTGCCGCGCGCTCAGCGAGATGCGATACGCGCGGAGTTGGCTTTGTCGGGAGCGTTTCCGGGTTGAGCTGTTGCTGGGTCTTTGTCTTGCGGAGGGTTTGGGCGATCGATAATTGGAGTGATGGATTTTAGGGTTTTTTAGATTTTTTTAATAAATTTGTTATCTGATAATAATAAGCGATGGGTTCTCAGAATGGTAATAACCAATTTCGCTGGATCAAAAATTAATACCCCCGGGAATAAATTCGAAATCCAAGGAAGCAACTAATTTCCATGAATCACGATAAAACCAACGGCTCACCAATTTCGCCGATAGTTCTCGATAAAATCCCCAGCGCGCGCAAGCAAAACAACGAGTACATACGTACATCCTTCTCCTATGAACGGGAGCTCCGGGAGCGAGAATGAAGACGTTGAGGGGGAAGCGATCGCGAAATCAGTTAAGGATCGTATACCGAAGCCGATCGCTCGCCGATATAATCCCGCGTGTAACAATCGGAATTTCTCTCTCCCCCCTAGGGAGCGCATCGAGACGAAGACGAATCCATCGACGGGCCTAGGGACGTTACGGTATATATATCCAGCTCTTATCTTTCTTTCTTTGCTTTCTTGTTAAGAGCCGCGCGCGTGCGAGAGGCTTCCAGGATGCGCGCTGGACGGGCGCTGGAAATTGCTTGTACGATTTTTTTTTATTCTTCCTGCAATTATATGGCAATTAAAGGAGTCCTTGTTGAATGTTTCACGAAATTTCAGAGAATTATTAATAATGAAAATGGGATTTTTTTTAACTACTTGCGGGTCGAAGGTGCGTTGAGCTGGTGCAGAAGGTTTCTAAGTTTATTTTTTATTCTAAAGATTATTTCAGAATTTTATTCTTACTTGTATATTTGAATATCATAATAGGAATAAATTGCGTGCAAAACATCAAAAATAACGATGCTGCTAGTAAAAAATGAAATATATATATAATATTATAATAAAATATTTATTTTATATCGCAAGAGTAATAAAAATAAAATTAGTTTATGAAATCATTGGCGTGATACGATAAGATTTTTATCATACTATAAAAAGCTGATCGTGAAACGATTATTTTTTTAATCTCGGTTAATTATCATCATACGCATTTTGTAAAGGATGAATCAATCTTTGATAAGATTTAGTACTTAATTCTATTTGATTACCTTATAGTAAAAATAAAATAAAAAGTTGAAATAACAATCCTTGAAAAGTATTCAAATCGTGCGATCCTAATCGAGACATTCGCAAATGACCGATATTTTTAGAACGACTATCAACCCTCCCAATCGCCCAAGCCCAAAGTCAACGACACCACCTCTAATTCCCTGCATTCTCCTCATCCACCTCGGAATTCAAATCGCCACCCTTGCCAAACCTTGAAACAGAAATTATGCAAGCCCTCATCCGGCCGTCCACTCCATCAAAGCAGCAGCTCTCGGTCAAGCCTAGGCACTCCGCTCAACCAGCTCATCCTCGCCGCTGCAAAAGCTCCTCCCTGGCGGCTACTCCACCTCCCCGCGCGAAGCCCGAAGCTACGCGCCGTGACGGCGCTACCGGCCGCTCGATAAAGTCTGCACGCGATCCGCGCTCTCTTGCATACATATACACACAGCTTTCGAGCGGTCAACGACGCCTCGCGAGTATACCTCGCGCTCGCGAGAGGGAATAAAACGCTGCCAGCGCGCGTAATAACGCGTCAGCTGTAGCCGAGTGTGTACAAGGTGAAAACACGAGGCGCGTGACGATGAAATTACCCCGGGCGCCGCGTTGCTTTATTTCTGCCGGGAGGGGAGAGGGGTGCTCTTTTGTTTTCTTTTCGTTTTGTTTTCGACGGACAAATTGTCGCGGCAGGTAACGAGCCGGGTGTTAAGAGTGCCGGTGTTGTTTGAGGAGATGGGAGAGATAGGATGTCGTAATTGCGCGGGGATCGATGGACGTGTTTTTGATTGTTTGTTTAGGGGGAGTGATTGGAGAGGATATGTCGGTGGGAAAGTTTAATCAATGCTGGGCGAGACGGTGATTTGGATTTATGGGTGGGAAATTGCTACCGGTGTTGCAATTAGTTGCGTTTTGGCGAATTATTTTATTGCGCGGAGGTGTGGCGAAATTTTTACACGTAGAAAGCGCGAAAGAAGCAGTTTGGAAATTTGAAAACGCATTGTCGGGCCGGCTGTAAAATAGCCGATCGCGGAAGCTGAATTATTTTATTGTCTCATAAATAATCAAAACCTTTCGTTATAAGAAACTTTCTTTACGCGCTCCAGATGTACGTCTGAATCAGAGCTTGAAGCGGCCGATTTTCCACGTACTTTTAAGAAATTAATTAAGCCGTATTAAAAACATCGCATTAACATCAATGTCTTCATTGTGAGCGTAAACTCCTTTCATAACCATGTCGAATTTCATAAGCTAATTCAGCCCGAGTAATAAGTTCCCATCCCGTCGCGTAACATTAACATCCATCCTCTCGGCAAGACATACCTTGCAAAAAGCGTTGACACCTGCTTTCGCAACGCGCGGCATCGCAGCTTTAATTACGCGAGCGCTCGCCGCGAGAGCGAAAGTTTCGACGACACTTTAGATCCCGCGCTTGAGATTCGACGCGTTAACGGCGTGAAAAACGGCCGATTAGAAAAGTCCATTGGGTCGTAAAGGTGGGATGCTAATGCGAGAAGCGGCGCCTGCGTTCGATTTATGCTAATGAAGCCGATCTTTTTTTCGAGTGAAAAGCGGCGACCTTTGCTCGGTGAGGTTACTTTCACTGGATGGTGAAGAAAAACTGGAACGTACATTCTTCGTTAGGGCAATTATTATGCAAATGAGAGTGATTATGGATTCGTTGGGAATAGTAGCTCCTAGCTAATGCACGATTTCAATTAGAGCTCCAAAATCGAACAATGCGCTCGACTTTCTGCCGATTCACTCTCCTCATACATAAAATTAAAAGTTCGCTGTTTACAGCGCCGAGTCTCATACGTAACGCCGTAAACAAAAAGTCGTCGTGTTTTCATCATGTAAAATTATCGTACATACACCAAACAAAACAAAAAACCGCACCCTACCCAACAATTACACGATCCCATATAGGCGATTACGCGCGCAAACCACCAAAACCAAAAGCCACTCAATCTATCCCTTCCGCGACAAATCGACACCGCAGTCACTTAATAACGTCGTTAAGGATTTCCGGAAACCGTAGCAGCTTAGCGGCAAGAAAGCCGACACCGAGGGATACCAGACTTCTGTCTTATCTCGACGCGATAACAATTACCATCGGGAAAAATCCCGTTTCCACTTCATTCCTGAGTGTACTGGAGACAATCGCGACCGGTTTTCCGCGGCACGTGTACGCACGTTCGCGCACTTAGAGACGAACAATCTCTTCATTTCAGCCTCTTGGCGGGACATTTTTCTTTTGGTGTTTCTATCGCCTGCGCTCTCCGGGTAACTGGAAAATATAATGAGCCGGGTCACTCTTGTTGCTTCTGTTGAGCGGCTGAATTTTTGCTTGATTACCGCGGGGTTAGTTAAGGGGATTCCGCGCACGCGCGGAATCCGTTTTGCGGCTCTGCAATTAGGCGTTTTTTTGGGCGTGTCGATCGCCTTTTTAATGACGATGATTTTCATCCGGCGGCGTTAATTCGTAAAAAAATGTATCTCTCGGCTGCTTAGCGATGTGCGGAGTAGCTGCGCTTAACGGTATAAGCCTTAATGAAATCGCATTCTCACTCGATGAATTACAGTAATTTTTTGGCATAACCAACAGAGCGTAGTCCAGTCAGTCCGTCATTGTAAATGCTAAACGGCCCGCATTCTCAAACAAGCCGGGAAAAAATCCATTAAATTCCAAATTAAGCCCGGCCGCTTCCGCGCGCATAAATTCCAAATATAACGGCCTCTCCTACACTTCGATCGTTCCAAAAAATCAGCGATCCCCCGGCGCTTCCTTCCGACTTCCACCGCTAATTAAAGAAAAAAGCCAGCGCGCATTAATTACCCGAAAGATGAAAAGGCAGAACGCGAGGAAAGCGAGAGGAGAATAATAAGAGGTGGACAGAGCGCGGCCGAAACAAGCAGCCGTGACTATCTCGGCTCTGGATCTCCGCCGCCGCGGAGGCAATAAACTTGCTGCTCGCGCGCGCCTCTACACAGCGGAGATTTTCATTCATTCACAAATCAGAGGAGCCAGCTCTCTCGCACCTGTCTCGCGCCTGGCTCAATGAAGTTACGCTTCTTTCACCCGTCGCGGGCCGCGATTTTATTTATAGAGCCCTCGTGGCGAGCTGCGCTCTGATTTTAACGAGCGCGTTCGCGCATGAGCTGATAAAATTGTCTGTCAATTAGCGGACGTATGCGGGCTGGGATGGAGAGAGCTGGGCTTGGAATTTTTCGCTGGGTGATGGAGAGATCGACGACAGTTGCTGCGCTGATTGCGGGCCGAGGATTGTTTGGCGGATTTGGGTTGATAAGAGATTTTATGGGATTGGGGAGATAACGGGGTTTTGCTGGTGCGAAAGTGTGGTTTGAATTAGGAAAGTGGTGCGGTGATTTATTTTAGTTTAGTAGTTGGCTGGGTTGCGTAATGTGGATGTGGGCTAGGAGAAGAGCTGGGAAAGTTTTGGTTTCGTGTAAATAGAGAATATTTAAATAATGGGTATATTGTTTTAGCCGAGTCTGTTGTAACTGCATATTTAAATAGTGAATTTTATAACGATTTCAGTGAACTTTCACTGGACTTGTAAAAATCGTTATTTAAAAGCTCTCCTAACGCAACACGAGGGTTTTAGATTTGCTTCTATGTAAAATTCATGAAAATCGATGCGAAACCCGTAGTTCATTGTAAAAAGTTTACGCAAGCAGACGTGCAGGGTTCAACGATTTACTGTAGCTTTACGGCCGATCAATTCTCTATGCCTGGAGATTTCCAGTAGTAACAGTCACGATCCATAAGACCATTAAAGCCCCCAATAAATCTCAATTTATCTATAAACTTCATTTTCATTTTTCAGCGCAATCATTTAAAATAACCTTTATTTTAGAAATACACGTACATCATATCCTATTACGCCTGACACATTTTTTTCAATGCGCCTTTAGTTCCTGAATACCGACGACAAATACTTTTACTCATTACTATTCACGTATTCGAAAATAAAAATAAAAAATAGCAGCGCATTAAGGTGAAAACGTTTATTTTCACCGCATTTTCTTCTCCTCAGCTAATAAAAAAATGACTAACGACAATTATTTTTTATCTGTTTCAGGTACGTAAACACATCCACTCGGTAAACTCTCTAAAATCCTCCGCTACACCTTCCCAACCCAGCGGCCTGAAAGTAAGTAATCTCTCCTTGACAGTGCGATATTTACCATCCGATGGCAGATAAAAAAGCAATAAACACGACCCACATGCATCGCCGTGCAGACTGACAAGCGAAAATTGGATCACGAGCCGGAGAGTAACATCGAGAGCGAGCCATTATATATCGAAAGTAATCGAAAAGCCGTCCGCGAAACATCATCTTCGTCTCCCCGGCGCATCTCTACCCTCCCCTTAAAAGAAAGAACACGTGTCACTCTCCCAACGCTAACCCATTCAACAGCCTACCTATCCCCATAAAATTTTACAGCGCCACTAAATACCTAAGCCCGTAAAAGCCCAATATATCTCGGGCCTTCGAAGCCTTCACCCTCCTCGCTTTATATACCGTTTTATCTCGAGGCGAGAGGAAGAAGAGGAAAAAAAGGCGGAATACGAAAACATCCTCTCGCGCGCGAGTCGTGACGATGCACCTGCGCTCTCTCTCTCTCTCTCTGCGAGGCGCGACCTGCCAGGACGAGATATCGGACGACGGCGCCGGGTCGTTACCTAGAAAGCGTGACTCTCCCGCGGCGAGCAGCGCATGTATACATGAGGGGGCTCCCGGTGAGCTCGCGCGACGGCTTATCGGGCATCCGTTTTAGCGCCGAGGCGGATGGCAGGGTAATAGCGGACCTTTGCGGCTGCTGCCGTTTCTGGGTAACGGGGTTGACGCTTGGTTTGCTTGGCTTGGGAGGTTTTGAGGTTCTTTTATTTTGGGTGGGGGTGAGGAGGTAAAGTTGTTTTTTTAGTTGGGTGTCAGTTAGTTGGGGTTTTAATGGGTAAGGTAAGTGGGTTATATTTATACCCGAGTATTTTTATAATTTATGATGTTCGTAAATATTTTACCGATTTTAAAGTCCATTTTTCAAAGTTTTCAAAGAAAATGAGGTTGACGATCAATCTATGATGGAGCACTGTTTTTAAAGATATCAAGATTAATTTTAGAAAGTTCAGTTTATAAATTATCAGCATCTTCAATAAAGATCAATTCAAATTAGAAAGTTCTAATCGACGAGGATAGGCGCATATCCCCCCGGTGCAGATAAGAATAGCTAATATGAGAAAATCTCGAGTATTATACACAAAATCAAAAAATCCGTTGCATAACAGCAATCTCTCGAACGGCTGTCAGACCACGAACGCAAAGCCAAAAGAAAAAGAAGCCGACATTAAAGCCTCGATCTATCAATTTTCATTTTTCACCACACACTCCGAACAATATGAATTTTTCCACCTGCCCAAAGCCCAAGAGAGAAACACGCACGCGCCGAGAAATCATATCTCCCCTATAAAAAAAATCCCTTATTGTTCTCCGGCGTACTCGAATTCGATTCAGGCTCTCACTCTCAGAGAGCTCTCAAAACGCGCCAGACATCCTCCATACGAAAAAGCGCGTGAAAACGACTATAGATCCTCGGGCCGCGATTAGAATGCGTCCGAACAATCGAGGCTCGCGCTTTTGATGCGCGCGCGGTGCGGCGCGGGGCGCACGTGTGAAGCCCCCGATACAATGAGGAAAACGAAGTGATGAAACGAGATAGTGAAATATAGGCGTTACTAAAGAAAGAAAGGGGGGAACTGCGCGTTTTAAAGAGCCGAGAGGAGAAAATAAGACGCGGAAAGATTGACGGCGTTGATTGATGAGCTTATTTTCTGGCCGAGCGCGTGCGAGGCTTCGGCCGACTGGATACGTAATTACGAATCTTTCATTTGTTACGGCTTGTATTAATAGTTTTTCAAATATTTCGAGAAGCTAGGAAGGCGCGCAAGCGGATTAAATAAATAATAAATCCTAGATGCGCGCGGGGAAACGCTAACTCTGATTATTAAATTTAACGCTAGCGAAACGCTAAATTAATAACACACCGATAAACATTATTAATACGCCCATAAATTAAGACGCAGCATTAATGAAATTACCACCGACAACCCACGTATCAATTAAAATCGAATTTTTCCCCCCGCGCGCCAGCGCGCATGTTTATTGCACTTTCCCCGCTGCACTTAATCTCCTAACGAAAAGTAAAACCTCTCCTCCACCGACGAAAGTATACATACGTACCCACACAACAATAATTTACAGCGCGCATGCAAATTGGTTTAGCCGCATCATCATCCGGCGCGTTGCATATAAACGTCTTATAAATCACGGGCTTATAAAAAACAGCGAAAAAAAATCGTTCCCGAGCTAATTAGCGATTCCGCGCTAGCAACAACAAATATCCACTTTCGTGCGTATACCGTAAATTAAGCAGAGCGAGAGCTTCCCCGTCGGGCCTAATAAGCGGCCCTGCGCACGGACGAGGAGTGCCGGAATTTTCGCGCTGGTCTACATAGCGGCGCGCGCTTGTAATTGGGAGTTTCTTGTTTAGTCGAGATCGCGAGGATTGTGCATTCGAATACGGGTTCGAACGCGCGTTTTTACGTGTAACACGGCTGTGTCTGCTTGCATTTGGGTTTCGAGGGCGAGTGGATTTTTTGCGAAATATTATGCAGATGCGGGTTTGCACGAGGCTGTTTGTTTTGCTAAGTGTATAGAGATTTTCAATTCGAGGCCGAATGAAGTTTTTCGAAAAGCCGATGCGGGACCGAGAGCTGGGGTTTGCTGTCGAGCGAACTAGACCTACAAGAAATTTCAATTTTCAGTTTTCTAAGTACGCCTCTAAGTAGGCGAAGATACAATTAGTTTCGAGCATAAATTACGCCCGCTTAACATCTGCTTGTGCAGCATTAAAATTATTACTGTTCCCGGTAACTTTTGCTCAAAACACCATACGCAAACACTCTTGCCGCTTCCTAGAAATAAATTATCCAAACCCGAAAAAAGCCTCCAGCCATGCATCTTGCAAACGCCTCTCCAGGCACCGTTAAAACACTCGCAGCAATCGCAAGAAACTCAAAGAAACTCATAACGCAATCTCCGATCTTCTCCCTCTCGGCGCGATCGCCGGACTTTTTCGATTATTTTAATTGCAGCAGCGGCGCTCCTCCAAAAAAAGAAAAACAGCCCGTCTCTCTCCAGACGCGCACTCAAACGTACAATGCTTTCACTGTACCTCGGCGCTGTATAGACGCCGGCTTTGTGCGAGCGAGCTCATCCTCTCGACTCGTCGTCTAACGAGCGAGCTTTCGCGCGATTTTTCGTTTCCCTTTTTTCCTTCCTTTTTGCCGCTCTCGAGAGAAAGGTGAGCGTCGCTCGCGCTTTTGACGCGAATGATAAATGGGAGATCGCGCGCGGCTTTTCTTCTACTACTGGGCCCGGCGAAATAATTAGTTCGAGGCGCGTTTCGTATAGGGTCTCGTAGAGCGCGGGTAATTGGCGAGGTGGAAATTGCGCGTGAAAGCGCGCACGCGTGGTACATATTGTTTTGCTGGGTACGTGGACTTGGGTTGACTTCGAGGGGGGGCAGAAAAATGTTTTGGTATTATATACATGGAATTGATGTTAATGAGGTTTGCCGTACGTTATGCGTCGCGAGGTTTTTTGTTTTGTTATGAAAGTCGGCTTTTTCATGGCTCGGCTACTTTTGCCGGCTGCGGATGATTAACGAGATACGCGCGGATAATGAGCTTTGTTCTAAATATTTTACGCGGCTGGGTACTGTAATTACTTGGCGGCAGGAGGAGAGACCGAGAGTTGGGTATCCACCCACTGTACTATTCGTTCTAAATTGTTGTTTACGTCGATTTTTACGCCGAGAAGCCATTGGACGGCCGTTAATCAATGACTTATTTTACAATTATAAAGTCTTTAGCGCAACAATGAGAGCCGCGAGAAAAGAAGTGGAAATAATAAGGCCTCAGCGACAGGAAACGCCATAAATCCAAGCGCTCGCGTATCAATCGGGCACCAGCGATCACGAGAGCGCTATTATACGCCCCGAAATTGCGAAACCGCAATCGAAGGTTGCGGCCGTATCGAGCGCGCGAAGAAACACCGGACAATCGTCGGCCACCCACGCCCCTAGACTGCTCTTTAATCGCGACGTTCACCGGATAATTGTCCGTTGGTCCGAAAAGGAGTGACCGAAAGTCTGGCTATTCGACACGCGAATCGGCCATTATTTAATCAGGCCTGGTTGTATCGATGACAGCTGCTCTTCTCTTTTTCTATGCGGGGTTGGGTGCTACCGTATTAGGGTGACCAAATGACGCGGTTTCGATTAATTTTCGGTGGACTGTTGTGGAAATTTTTACGGCTTGAGAGCACGGCAGGGCAGTCGCGCTAAATTGAACATGTGTCCTTTTAATTTTCACCGCAGTTTTTTGGGGAATGATTGGCGTTTAAGAGATTAAATTAATTAAAGGGAAAAGTGCCTTCATACGTCAGCAATTCATCAATACTGACATTTTCCAAGTAACTTAACAAACCACAATTGCTTTACAATTTAACTAATGCGCGCATAAAACATCGTTTACAAATCAATCAATACTCACCTTCACCCGTGAAAATTACCTGAAATATTCGTAGCCAAGGTCCCTCGCCAGCGTCGATCCACATCCACTCCTCCCACACCTTTTAAACATAAACTATAAACACTCTCTTCCTGCACCTCCGCGCGTCTTCTTCGCGAAGGCCCTTCCAGGGCTTCGTCGCCGCCGTCGCATCGACTTTTCTCTCTCTCTCTCTCAGAAGCCCCGCCGGCGCAGAAAAAAAGCCACCTCTCGGAGGGTGAACGAACAGCCGAGACGACGACTCCCCGCCGTATTATGTTTGACTTCTTTCGCGCCGCCCCCCATGCGCACCTTTACGTGCATTATCCAGGCAGGTTTCTTTTCTAGAGGCTCCCTGTGTGTAAGGGATGCTCTTAAAGAGGTAATTTTTAAGTCTGGAGATCGGTGATTAGAGAAGATTCTTTGTTGCGGGTGTTTATTATGGTTTTGTACTGGGGAGGGAGGGAATGTGGCGAGTTGTAAGGTTTGATTTATCGGCTGGATCGTTGGCGAGTTAACATTCCCGTAATGAACTTGACGATTTGTTTAATGAGCCCATTAACGACAATTTACAACGTTCTAATTCGACTTTGCATCGCAGTTTGCGTGAGTCTGATTACAAATTGCCGGTTTATTGCTCTTTGTTGTGACTGCAGCATAATTATTGTCCGTAAATAAATAAATCTCGGTAACCTCGTTACACTGATAATAAATTCACTTAACTCCTTTAATAGCTAACAAATTACTCCATTCAAAACATAAACTACATCCCTCCAAACATCAACAAACGTAAACTCAAACCTTACCAACTCCACGCATCTCCCAACCAACAAAAAGTCTTCCTCTCACCCTCAGGAAAAACGTCAAACATCGAGCTCTCAAAAAAAGAGCTACGGATTCAGGTGTATCGCGTCTCGCGAAGTATATACACCCACGGGGGAGGAGTGTGACACGCGTTGCGTAATTAAGGTAAGACGATATTCGGCGCGCGCCGAAACGTGACCAGGCGCGCGCTCGCCCGTGCTGCAGTGGCCAGCTCGCGAAGAAGGGATAGGTATCGTCTTTCGTCGACGTCGACGAGCTGCGCCGGATGACGGCGAGACGCGGCAGCATGCGCTGATTTTTTTCGTTACTTTTTAAAAAATTTTGAGATGTGCTGGTAGAAAAGAAGGTGTTAGGTTTTGGGCGTGAGTTTGGTAGGTAGTTTAGAGACTTTTTTCTGATGCAGTCTAGAATTTACTAGAGCAGGGTGTTTGTACGGTGGATTCAGAGAACCGGTCTATAAATTATAATTCACGGTAATAACTTACGCACTCTAGAGCGTCTAGACAAAGTTGAAATTAATCATTGATGGATTCATAATTGACTGTATTATAGCACTCGGGCGAGAGTAAAACACGACAAAAAGTTGTAAAACAATAAATCACCGTGTGCATTAATACACTCTCGCGCCGATTAACGAGCGCAGAATTTTTCTCAATTAAAGCCCAATTACGCGCTCTAAAGATAATATAATCACTCGTATTTCCCGTAGCCCCCGTATAAATTAACCTCTAACGACGTCTAATAAAGCTTTCTCTTCGCTCCGTCAAACTCGAATTTCAGGTTCGGCCCCAAAAAACTACTCGAATTATCCTCCAATTTCAGTAACGGGGCTGGCTTCTCGCTTCGTCCATTAACGAGGAAGCGCATCGACAGACGCCAGAGAGACAAAGAAACCACCTCCCCGTAATGTCCACGCGCGCTTTAATCATTAATCCAGTGCGGCTCTACTCGTTTCCTGGTAAAAGCCGTGTATGTACAGCCGACGCACACGACACAACCTCGATTTATCGGCGCAAGTTAACAGCAAAATCCACACGCGCTTTTCTATTTAAATGCACGGTGCGGCATAAAGAAGCTCGCGGAAATATAATCAAGGGGCTATGCTCGCTCGCGTATCGATCGACCCGCTCTTCTTCTTCTAGACTCGCGAAATTTCTATAGACTCGCGGAGAGAGCCGAGCTAGGTTCAACGACTCTCGGGGCGAATCGAGCTTACACAAGCGCAGCGCCCAATTTATCGCTGAGAGAAAGAGCCATTGTCGGACGTAAAACGCGTTTGAGCTACTGTGCCTGAACTCGTTCCCCCTTTTTTTTTCGCGAGCCGCGGCTTTGTGCATACGCGTGCGCGAGGTAGGCACTTTGCGGCTGTGTATCTGGTTCGAGAGGGTTGAGGACCTTTTTTTTCTTGCTCGGGGTTTAACGATTGACTTTTCTTTGTCTGGCGGCACGAGTGGGAAAACTCGGTGATTCTTTTGTTGACGTTTATGAGGTATTTTAGTTTTTTTGGTGTGGATTTTTTTTCTATGGTGAAATTGTGTAGGTCAGAGATGAAAGATTAAATTGTGCTATAGTTTTAATGAAATTCTATGGTCGAATAAAACGTCTTTTTAGATTAATTAAATTCCTCTTTCGAGAATCCCGCGTGGGAATGAAATAATTGCGCAATAACTGAAGCTAAATTGAAATCGATAAATCCCTTGATCCACTTAATATCACTCAGCTTATAGCGCGCGATCGACAAAACTAGGTTAAAATAAAAAAAAGAAACATATAAATAATAGAGATCAGGCGTGTTCTCACCTAGACACTGAGTTACCAACAAAAAAAGCAAATCCAGCCTACAATCGCCGCGTGTACACTGTAACAATACCCAAAGCTGTTGTTCCCATCGCGAGATATTGACACCCAAGGTGCTACGGCTATATCTCCTATATCTACACAGCTCACCTGTTCTTGACTTTAACATCGTCATTACACTATAGTAACCATTAAGCCACTCGTACAAATAACTGTATCAACCCCGTATCATTTCATTGCCGTGTTTGTCCATCCTTTGTCCTCCTAAAAAAAGGCGGCGCAACGTTTATAACCGATTCCGATCCAATTAGAGATGTAATTATAGATAAATCACTGCGAAGTAAAACAGAAGGCGTGCGCTTTTCGCGCGGACCTCGACAATGGCTAACTGTTTGACGATCGCGCACGAAAAATTCATCCGAAAAAACAAGCGAACGGAAGCGTGACGGGCGGACCATAATTGCGGGAGCCCGGGTATCGTCTCTGGGAGGGTAATTAAATTTTGTGCGTTCTGCCAACGTAGTGAAAAAAAGGAGCAGAGCGCCGGACGTGCCATTAACTTTGACAATCCCTCGGCAATTTTCGGCTTATCAGATGCTTGTAAAGCAGCGGGATCGGGGGAGGAGGGAAAAAAGCGACGCGTGTGGACGGGAACGTGACACTTTCGGTTCAATGTTCTGCTCGGCCAATAGGCGGTAACGTCTTTTTTTAAAAAGGAAAAAAGAGATACTCGTGAAGATAATGATTTTCAGAAAATAGGCGTAAAATTGAGCGAGGTAATTGTCCGTCGAGTAGGTCATGCGTTCGATGTCACTGTGAAAGATCGCGAGAGAGCAGTTCGTTAAAAATTGTAAATAATAAATATCCGTTCGCCGTACGGCACCTGGGGTTCTATTAAGCATTTTTCCAACTGCTAGAGTCCCGCGCTCTTGCCGCTTCTTTTCTCATCCGTTACGGTCCCGTCTGCCACTCATAACTCGGGACGTTAACGCGGCAAAACCGATTTACGAGCGTATCACATAACTATATATAAGATTTCTTCATTAGCATCCTATACGAATGGAGCTCTGAATGTCTCTAAATTGGCACGAATGTTATCTCCGCGTTCCCTCTTTTTATTGCCCTCCGCCGAATCGGTACTTTCATACACCTCTCTCGCATCGGTAAAAAGCTATTAATCTCTCCTGCAGCCGTTCCTAGGCCGCGCGCCGTGCAGCGAATACTTCACGGATTAATGACCATCCTTTCAACCTCCTTTTCCCCGCGCGCTCAATCGATAAGGCGAGAGGCAGCGTATATATTCCCAAGACAAAAAAAAAAGAAGAATACAGAAAGAAAGACAAATAAAGAAACGCGCGCGCGCGCGCGTTCCCTAAAATAGGCTAATCGCCTCCAATTATTGCGCCGAGCCGACAATCGTCGCCGGCTGTGTACGCGTTTTCCGCAGCGGTGAAAGTGTATTATACTTGCGCGAGAGCCTTTCAAAGCCGAGAGACCGAATTACGTCGATCGGCGCACACACATCCGGATGACGACGATCGTAATCGCCGGGGCCGCTTAATGGGATAAGGATGATCGATCTCCCCCCTCTCTTGCCCCTCTCGATATACGGTATCGAATTGAAAGGGGGCAGAGAGCGCGTGTGTGTTTTGTTTGATTCGTCAATGGGGCGCTTGTTTCTTCGGCTGGCCAGTAAAGGAGGATAGCCCGACGAATCTGGCACGCGTCAGAGAGATAAGGGGGCAGCCCGTTTTGTTTCGTATTTTGATGGGCCCGCGAGAGAGAGAGCTTAATCTGATTTCGTCGAGGAGATGCTGCGCGCCGATGACGTTTGAAAGGGAGAGACGGAATTCAGGCGGCGGTAGCCGGCGAGTGTATAGAGAAGTAGGATGTCGAGGATAGCGGGGCATATATTGACCCGGATTCAATGGTTATTGAATGCTGCAGAGGGCAATTAAGCTGGATAAACCAAAAGGCGATGTTTGAAAGGATAATAATTAGCTGGTGGGTAGGCTGCGAGAGAGCTGGATCGAGCTGAGACTAGAGCGAATATACATTCGAAATGAAAACAGAAGTCCCGCTGAAGTGGGAGCGAGAGACTCGGCTTTGAGATAATATTAGCATTTTCAAAGCTTTGACTGACTCATTGATCGCTACAATAATAAGCAGTGCGTCATCTTTTGCATCGGTTGCGTTAGAACGGAATCTCGATTGTCAATCGCTTTCGTAAACCGCGCGGTAACCCAATATCCGTTACACTAATCTATTCCCATAATACAAACAATCGCAGATATCCAATCATTAAATTCACAACTGCACAAAGACAGAAGGTAATCGCAAAAAAGAAGCATCTACTTGAACACATCCATCATCTCGATTACAGCGTTAATACCTCAGAAGCCTAAAGAGCTTGAACCACGCCGCGCGCAAGCTTAATTCCTCGTAAATCTCGGGCTCGAAAACTCGAAAGGTCGCATAATAATTCTCATCGCTGCAATCAGAGCCGACTACCCCCTCCGGCAAATTGATAAAAAGCCCCGGCCGCCGACGTTATAAATCATCTCTGCGCTGTTGCTGCCGTTGCTCGCCTTCTTAGTGCCATCGATCGTCGGAGGAGAAAAGAGAGCCGGTTACGAGGCGAGCTTTTCGCGGAATCGGTAAATTATTTATTCGAGATTTTTCTTACGCACCGAGCCGACAATGCGTGCGAAAAAGACAGTCGCGAAGGTTAGCGTGTCGTGGGAGGACTGGTGAGCCATTGTGGAAGAAAGACTGAGGAAAAGCGGATCGCGGAGGTTTGGATATGGGCTTGTTTGATGGGTTGAAAAATGAGTTTTTAGAGGGAACGAAGTCAGAGGAGACGGGAATGATTTATAACGGATATCTCTAGTATCGGTAATAGTTGGACATGAACTAATTGTGTAAGGATAAAATGTCTTCAATTTATGTCGTATCTCTTTCGGTAAACATCCTTTTCATAAGGAACGCTTAGAATGGAATGTTCTTTAATGTGAGAAAAGCAATTAAAATTTTAGTGTATCAATAAAGTGCGCAGAGTTACGGTTATGCCTGATTTTAATGAGAAATAAAGTACTAATAGGCGGAGGAGCCATTCCGCTGTTTACAGCATTGCCTACCTTACATGCAAATTTTCTTACCGAGTAGCATCGGAACGTTTGCCAATCATTAGACGCCGAATGAATATTCCTCCGAGGCAGCATTAAATTTTATCATTATACGAGACAAACCTCACATCGAGCGTAACGAAAATAATTTTCGTTTCTCATTCTTTTTATCGCTGGATCAATCCCGTAGCAACCAATGCTCCGCCTATTTATATTCTTCATCATTACACTGCAGAGCACGGCGAGCATTTTTTTTCTGTTATCTAAACGTAATGCGATCCGGTCATTAGATAATAAAGACGAGCTACACCTTTTCCGCTGAGAGATTAAGCTACGGTCGGGGCAGCTACTAGCGCAAATATAATTATAAAACTACACGCATCTTGGCGTAACGCTGCGCCCTGTTAATAAAAATCCTAGACCGTAAAGCCGATAGCAACACTGCGGTATTTTAATCCTGCGTACGCACAATTTTTACGCTCTTAAGATTCTTATCCGAGAGTTCTATTTTATATCGAAGCTCGTTAATCATCTCTGAACATTGAACTTGGGAGAAAAATAAGAACGCACCACTAAATTTTAAAGTATCTTATAAATAAACGATCGACAACGCAATAAAACCTAGTCGCTGGAAACACGCTTTTGGCATATTCATCGACCCATAAACCCTGAGCATATACCTTGTCGCTCATATTCTTAAAAACCTTCCGCAACTTTTAATCGATAAAAGCAAAACACGATCTTTCCCTCGTACTACCCAATAAAGCAGGCTTTATCATCGGCCGTAACTATCAAACCGTCAGCCCTCCCCGGCCTCTAAAATCTCAAAACTGCGGGCTTAACGACGCAGGCGCGTGCAAGAAAACGGGCGCGTGCAGCTCGCTCAAGAATCCCGCTAAGGATTCCACTCTCCGGCTCTGGGAACGCACGAAAGAGGAAGAAGGTGCATGGGTGTGCCTCGTGGGCCGGCGTATAGACGTGCAAGAATGGGACGCCCGCGCTCGAGCTAATTGCGACACGGAGTCGCAAGCGCGGAGCTAGAAGGACGTATAGCGCCAAGTTCGCGACGTTGTCGAGCTGCGCGGCTCGAATGTCGGCGAGGTGATTTTAACGGTGTTGGGAGATTTACTGCGGACTTCGAAGGGTGGCTTTTTGTAGGTCGTGGTGGGATGCTGGCTTTTGAGAGGTTTGCATTAATTGGGTGGGGGTGGAGCTTGAGGAGGATTATTGAGATGCGTTGGCGGAGGTTTTTGAGAGTTGCGGAGGTGGGTTTTATGGGCTTGTTGGTCGATTTCGGTTTTAAGACTAATTTTTTTTTCTTTTGGAATTGTCAAACTTAATTCAGTGATTTGTGGGTATTGGAAGTTGTCAGTGTGTATTTCGCGTGCATAAACCTAATAAGTGCTTTCACTTTAAATTAATATTTATTTCTCTTTTACGTTTTCAAAATTCTGTAAACAAGAAATCCACCAGAATACAAATCATAGTTTCCAAAAGAATCCTAAAAAGATCCAAGAATCATGTCATATTATAATCAGAGCTACGCAAAACAATCAGACTAAAACCGAAAACCCCTAATTAACCAAATTATACACGCCTCCTCATTACCTCCCGCATCTCATTCGAAAAGTGACTCAGCCCAGCCCGCCCAAATAACTATGCAAATGCAGCGCCCAACAAAACAGCCTCTAACAAAATGTTTCGCGTTGCATTAAATTATCCAGAGCCGGCGCCGAACCAGGAAGTAGAGGAAAAATCGCACCTTCCTCCTTCCAGACAAAAACTCCGAACCTTCGCCGTCATAAATCGTCGGCAGTAGGCTAGATACCTCCTCTCCATTATCCGGCAAGCGCCACATCCTGTTCCTGTCCCAATTCCATTGACCGGCGCGCGCCACGCGTGTTTTCTTCTACACACATATTCAAGTCTTCCTCGGCGCGTATTCCTTCTCGCGCTTTTATCGCGCGTGCACGCAATTACCCTAATTTCGCGTCCGATGCAAATGGATCTACGGCGATTATGCGCTTAGCGAGAAATCGAAGGTCCTCCTTTTCTACGGCGACAGTCGGCGCTTTTTTTTGCCGGCGCAGAAGCCGAGTGATAATGTATGCAAAAGAGGTGGAATCGATGAGAGAAAAAAAAAGGTCGTACCATCCTCGGCGACACTGGTACGACCCTATTTCTTTTTTCTTCGTTTCGTTAAAGCATCGGCGACACGAAACGTCGTTAAGATGACGAAACGTCCCGCTTTCTGTCCTTTCGGCTTGAGGGAGAATATATCATCGCAGAGCGGAGGAATTGCCGGCGATGCTCGCTCGTTTCTGGGACTGGATTCGCGTGCACGCGAGCCCGGGATTGCCCGGCTCATTATCATAAACAGACTCGACGTGTTTACGAGTTTATGGCAAATCGAAGAGGTTGAGGGTGATTCTAATTAATTACTTTGTAGCGGCGATACTTTACGGATCGGGGTTTTTTGAGAAAGTAACGGAATTGGTTTTTCGTGGTTTGTAAAGATTGTGTTTTCGGAGGAAATTATTATTATTACTGGGTTGTAGAAATCGGGGCGTTTATAAAATAATTTTGAGAAAGTTGTTGTTTTAATAAAAATCGGCCGTAACTACCGGGCCGTGAGCCATGCCCAACCTAAAATTGGCTAATTTTCTTCAAAAGCAAAAAACCACAAAATCAACTTAATAACAAATTACTTTAATATTTATAATTCCCAGCCATTACCCACTCTCCTGAACCATCCTAAATCAACTCCCGATCAAACACAAAACCTCATCAGACCTCTCCAAAGCCACCCAGCCCAGGTCATTCATCCAACCACCAAAGTAAAAAAAAACTCGAGGAAACCAACCAACCGAAACGACTACACGGCTGCACCTCCCATCGCAATAATTGCGCAACCTTACGCAGCTCTGTCTTAAAAAAAGGCGTCCGTCTGAAATCCATCCGATTGACATTGAAACCACTCGCCGACTACAATAACCCCACGAGTGACTCGTTCAAAATCACCGAACGTCTGCTGTTTTTCTTCCTACCTGAACGTACGCGCAACGCCGGCAAGTCGACCGTGACGCAGAAGTAGCCTCCTGAGATTTCATTAGGATTTTTCAGCCGGCACGCTTGGCTGGTTGTGTCTCGCTGGGCAGTCGCGGATTCGAGATATTCGCGCGATGAATGAGTCAGCGGAAATTTCGGAAGGATATGGGTGGATCGGAGATTTTTTGATCAATCGGATTTTTGACGATTTTGACGGGAGTCGGCGCGTGCTGAGGCGGGACCGATCGAGTACCGTTGCAATGGCGTTCGACGACTTTCTTTTTGTAATGCTGGCTTTTCGCTGAAAAAATTGAGTTGGTTTCGAATTACGGCAGTTTGAGAGCGACGTAATTGGCCTGAAAAAATTACAGCTGTAACTGTCTGTAAAAAAAACCTTTTTAACTGAAAGTTCGTAAAAACAGAAGTCTAAAACTACCTTTCAAGTGCGAATTTCTTATCGATCAAAGGATATTAAATAACGTGACATTAACAAAATTGCACATCAGAATAGTCCAGACTCTCCAGGCTCAGTTCAAGATCTCGGCGCGATCTCCGTCCGTCAGCCTAACAATAAGAGCCGCAAGCCTCGCAGACAAGAGCTAAAGAAGAAGAAGAAGCCCGAGCAGGGCGAAACTTAACCGTTAAGAGCCAAAAGAAAGCCAAGAGCCGGCGCTCCTCTCGCGATTATTTATAGAAGTGTCGAAGAAATTCCTGTAGCTGACGTTGCGCAGCAGCTTCACCGAGCCTTGCCTTTACTTTTTCACCCTGCGCTCCGCTGCCGCTGCAGCGTCAGCAGGTACATACACATTTTGCTTGCACGGCCACAACGGGTTTTATACCGGCGATATCTGAGTTACGGACTCGGCGCTCTGCTGCTGCCGCGCGCAGCGGCTTTTTAATATTTATTCGGGAAGCTCCGGATCGCTTTTTAATCGGAGCTGTACGGGACTCTGCTCTTTCTGCTGGGAGTAAAGTGATTTTTCCGTTGCTCGAGGAGGGGGAGCGGTTTATGGGGGATTCGAAGCTCCGGTTGTATTGTTGCCAGCGGCTTTTTCGCGGTTTGTTTTATTGCTGCAAAAACGTTGATTGCATGTTAAATAGGAGATAGCGCGGAAACAGTTACTCGCTCTGACTGTAGCTTGGTAGTTTTTAATAATTCGGAAGAATGTCGTGAAAAATGTTTTAATTCACTTTCGCGACTTACCGTCACGAAAAAGTCATCGTTCGGTGTATACAATTAAGATCGGATCGCTGTAAAAAAAAGTTTAAATAATACCCGCGGTCTTATCGGCCAATTAGAAAAGCATAATTATAATAATCTTCATAATAACATTATTACACGGCGAATTACGACGAAAAAAATAAAGATTACACGAAATTATGAATTACAGCGCGAATCAGGAAATTACTATCCCGTCGAGCCGACAATTTCTCTGCATCGCGCACACGATTTTCCACGAGCGCGACTTATCGAGCGCATCTCTCTCGATTCATTATACATTATATACATTTTAACCGGGCTATATCGTGCCGGGAGCCCGAGGAAAATGATCGACTTTCTGCTTCCCGCTTGCGGTCACCCGGCTTCCGCTGCCGCAGCAAGAGAGATAACAATTACTATCGCTGCGAGAGAGCCGGGCAAACAACCGCCTGTAACAATGGACGCGCGAAGGGACAGCGTCTTTGCAATTGCCCTTACGTAAGCTAAGCTGAACAAGAACGCGCGAGCGCAAGCTAGGGCTATATAAATATAAAGTTGTTTTTGCTGCCAGGAAGGTTTGGGATTGGGAGCGTCGCGAGTGAAAAATTGGAGCAGATGGATTGTTTTCTTTTTGAGGAGGAAAAGGGAGGTTGAGGGAAATGTTGATCGAGGACGGATGTGGGCGTGACGTTTTTATCGGGTTTTTTAAAGAGATATACTTTTGTTTGAGAATTTTATTTGTTGTGGCTTCAGAATATATTTAATTTTTTTCTAGATTATTATTTTGAAATGTATATTTTTATCTTATACTTTTTGAAGTTAATGGGAAATTCATTTCTTAAATTTTTCATATAAAGCGATAGTAATTTTTTTCTATTGTTAACAAACATTATTATAAGACAATGACAAAAGAAAAATGATTAGCAATGAATTATTTATGCTAAAAGGATTAGTTCGAGGCGTCTACATTGAGTGAAATCTTGCTTGGTTTATACTTAGTAACGTTCTTTAATAATTGAATCATTTCAAGGTAGAGGTAAGCTTATAAGCTAATGGAATTGTGGTTTCAATACAATAATCGCAAGATATAAGACTCGTTTGGCCGTTAAACTTGCTTGCACCTTGAAAGTTTATAAATTTTTCCGGTGATCTTGACACAGACGATATGCGCCTCTCCCGAGTTTCTAACCTTTAAAATAATTGACATATAATACAAGTTATTTTAACGTTAGTTTTTTAATTAATTTATAAATAAGTCGCCAAGAATTCGTGTAAACGCTTAATTCCCTTTAACTACACATCGCAGTATGTATAACACAATACAAAATATTCATTAACGCTACACTAAACTTTGCCCTCGGCCTTTTTCTCGCTCAACCCTCCCCCTTCAAATCTTCAAAAAATCCTCCCGCCCTTCAAAGAACAAAAAAACAGTGCAGAAATCCCTTTGATCCCTCAACGCCGATAACAAATCGGGCCGCGCGTGTGCAGGTCCCGCTAATTGCGGGCGCGCGCTAATTGAAATCGTTAACGTCGCCTAATGAACGTCGACGGCACGCGCCTGTGCGTGCCTTCCGCATAATTGGAGACCCTCGAAAAAGGCCCGAGGGGGCAGCGAGGAAGGCAAGGATGCGTGAGTGCAGCTATACGACCCCTTTTGCTTGCGCTCGCGTGAACACAGCGGGGGGGAGTGAAAGTAACTTTTCCCTGATTGCGAATGGGAGGCTTGGGGATTATTCGGCCACTTATTGGAGAGGGTTTTTTTTGCGTTTGGTGGGTTGTTTGGGAGTGTGTGGAGGGAATTTGTAGGATTGTTTTTGGAGAGGTTTGTGTTGAAAGAAGGGAATTTAAAAAGTGTTATGGAACTTGTTTAATAATTTATTTTATTATTTTATGATGGGTGGTCTGATTTAAAACAAACTCTAGAGTTCTAATAAGTACTTCCTTGGCATACATTATAAAAATATTATCTGGAACTGATAATGTATGCATCATAGTATGTAGAATGTAAGTCATAGTAATTTCTGTGTTAAGGTTGATTTTATATTGTTTGATAAAACAATGTCCTGTAAACCACAGCGTGTTATAATATAATATAAAGAAATTACTGAAGAATAAATAATTTATTTTCTTCTTTTCCATATACTATAGTAATTCTAACATCTCCTTTAAGACAGCGTCATTTTTTTCGATACTTTTTGTGGTAAAAGAAAAAAAAGGTTTATTTACATAATTTATGAGCAAGGCTTCCGTTTCTTGAATGACGGTGCCACACGTGCATACCGCCACTTGAAAAAAGTAAACATTGTATGCGTAAACAGTTCTTATTTATACAAGCCTCTTCAAAACTCACTCTGCCATAATTCAGTTTGACGTATTGAGACAAATAGTGTAAAAACATATGACAAACTCCAGAGTAAGATGTAACTAGTATTATATACAGAAAAAGTGGTCTTACTGCATTTTGACTTTTTTGTTAGATGAAACTAAAAAAAATTCTCATCGATCTTCATTCATGTAGTTTATTTGATTTATATTTCAATACCTCACTCCATACACTTACAAAAAAGAGAGAAAAAATTTATTCATGTTTGTTTACACTATCCGATGGTAATCTACGAAGTAGATACACACCAACGTGTACTGCATAAATAAGGAGCTAAACAAATTACCATTCATTAATCCACACCCTTCCAAACCTATCCACCAGCACCTTTTCTATTCAACTGAACATCGCACTAACATAATTGACTTTTTGTCCACAGAGTGCTGAAGCCCCCGGGCGGCGGAAGCAGCGACATCTTCGGCGCGGGCAACGAGGCCCACAGTCCCCGTCGCACCAAGCAGAGCTTCAACCAGTCGAGCCTCGGCTCCGGCTTCTTCGGCAACGGCGAGCAGGCCAGCAGCGTCCAACAGCAGCCCCAGAGCAACGGCTCCCTGTCCCAGGCATCCTCGAACGGCGGCAGCGCGCCCGAGACGCCGCGCAGCAAGCCCGGTAATGACTCGTACAAACGATTGTTCGGTCCTCCCGATGCCCCGCCACCCTCGACCCCAAACTCGAAATATCACATGCGCAGCAACATAACGCTCAGCAGTCCGGAGAGCACGGTGCCAAGCTCGCCGGCCAAACAGAACGGAAATGGCTTTGCCAGCCCAAACGGCCAGCTGACCAATGGTAATGGTTACCATCACAACGACGTAGTCGGTACGTATCTTAGTGCTAACACGCTCTTGGTGGTTGGTTAGTTTTTTTTTTCTTTTTTTTTTTATCAAGTATAACACGAGGCTGGGACTACTAAGCCACGAACAAGCGCGCGCGGCTATAGCTACTGGCACGTGTATACTAACGTTTTTTTTTGTTTGGTATCTGTATATAGAGGGTGTACGGAAAGTATGGATATGACATTCCTTCTATGGTTTAGTATATTCATACTTTTGGGACACTCTGTATATATAACGTAGCTTCGATCGTCGACGGGGTTCTTTGATGGGCTTTTTGTTCGTAGCGCCAGAAGTTTGGAAATTGTACAGTCGGATTAGACGCGTAGATTCTATTGTCTAGGATTAATGTGGTTGATTTGTCAGTAATTCGCTTATTCAAATTTCGTTCGTCAGTAAGTGTAAATTGTAAATTTTTTATTTTGGTCAATTGTTTTCTAAAACTATTCACATTGTTTTAACGTTTTGCTTTATAATACACAGAATAAAAGCACTTTATTACATTTTTAAATCATGTGTTATTAGCTTTCAACAAATTTTTGTCATTGTCTTTTGCACAAATCACAAAATTGTACCTAAATGTTTATTGTTACAATATTCTGGCGTTGCGTTTCTTACTTCACGCAAATTGTTGCACACTTCAGTTGTAGACATTGATTCTACAGGGCTAATAAATGATTATAGATTAAAATGTTATTTGACTTCAATTAAAAAAGCATTTTGTTCCAATTCCAAAAGCTTATTCAAGGCTATTTAATAATTACAATTGAATTTTTCATCATTTATTGCACAGCCCTTAGTTCATGAAAATTGTTGTACAAAGATTATATTTTAGTGCACAGAAAGAATTTTCACTTTAGTTTTCGTAAAATATATCTTTCATTGCTGTTGTTAAAAAACTTTGTAATTTATTTGATTCGTAAAGTATATTGTAAAGTATTTGTTTTATTGTAAACAGTAGAAGTTGTAATTAAATTGCATGCTTACAAAATTAATCATAAGATAACTGCGAATTAAGAAACATACATCAGTATCTTAACTTTGAATCCAACTGAACTTTATAAATAACAGTTAAAAACAAAATATAGTTAGTAAGTAAAGTTTTTTCTGTGCAAAATTATTTGTAAAAAGTAAATGTTCATACAGTTTCTGTATAGTACAAATGTAAATAGCATTAATGGTTACATAAATCGCCGATCGAAACGTTACCTTGAAATATGTGTCAACATACTCATGATTATGAAAAAAATTAAATAACGTACAATACTATTATTTAATTATTATTTTTGAAGTTTATGAACTCAATTATTATCGCGAGACGAGAATCTTAGATTAGTCTATTTTTAAATCATATATTTAAAGTATTATATAAATATTCAATACTAAAATAATTTCTCGTCTCAATTGCACTGTTTCACAAGCAGCATTTAGGAGAATCAAGCGATTTCGTAAGTGTTCCACTCAAAATTATTGATTAGAGACAACACTCAACATTTATTTTTTATTTTTTTCACCTCCTTCATTGAACGAAATTCATGTTCCTTCATGAAGTTTTATCATTTGTCAATTAGATCATTGTACGATCATGCAAAATGATTTTTTATTTAAAAATTCGAAACTAGATAAGTCATTCCTATGGACTTGATCAAAAACTTTTTTATTTTCTTAATTTTTCCTTCGTAGAATCAGATCAGAATCAGTTTTTAGAACCTATTAATTAAAAGAAATATGATTTACAAAAGCGCACATATTTGGAGTTAGTTGACCATTTTTCTGCCAAATTAGTTTTAAGTTAACCTCATATTTATTTATTTTAAATTACACGCACTAAAAATGTGTTCATAACTCTTTTATCAAATTACGATTTTCGATCGAGTGTCAAAAGGTTATTTACACATTTTTAATACATCTGGCTTATTTTATTCACTCTCTTTTATGTTTCTTCTTATACTACTCATTCTACTCTACTAATTCATATGTTATGTTAATTATTACTACTTCATTACTCAACATTCTTCACTGTAATGAATGGCAAACGTTGAACAATTTATTATGACACATCTGTGCACATTTGTATAATATTAAATAATATATTTTAAAGTTTTTATAAATAATTGATAAATTCGAAAACTTTTATTTGCACTTTATATAGAATCACAATATTGTAATATATAATATATTTTAAAGTAATTTTTATTAAATTTTTTCTCAAGATTTAACTTTGATTATAAATTGCACATAAATTACAAATGTTTTATATTTTGTAAATATTTCATGTCAGTTTACGATTCAGCATTAGCCATTAAATAACAGACAGTACTTGCATGTCGCACGCTCATTTCCATGAAAAATCCTTGAATCTCGTGCTCTCATATCCTCATCAAAATCATAACGTTTTTTTTTCCTTTTTGTCATCCTTTGGCTGTACAGACATTCTAAATGATACAGAGTTTTGTTGAAACAGTTTATCTAGAAATCACAAACATTCACGCGATTACAAAGAAAAATCATAATAAAATTAAGAAGTCATGTTTTTGCATTGTATATTTTGGTCGACAGAATCAACATATTACATTGAAATAACCGACAAACTCTCGGTATCGCACAGACAACAGACGCTCAGTGGAAAAACAATCCTCAGAATCCGGCACAGTACCGCAAAAGTTACCTCAAAGCGTTACTTTCGCGAGAAAAAAAAGAACCCCCTGTAATAATCGAACCAGCGGTAAACGGCGTACATCACGTTTCGCGCGTAAAATCAAAGAGAACGAGTTCCGCGTGCCAATGAACACGTTGTAATACCGGTGTCTAGCCGAGCCTATCATTAGTCCATCCAACGCTGACAACTGTACGTTTCCGCGCGCGCGAAGCCACTGAACGTCTGTTATATCTCTGTACAGCCGTTGCATCCTCAGAAAACCAATATAGAGGCAGAGAGGAGGTTGTTCGATTCGAGAAGCCTGAATTTTCATGTATAACCGCGCTTTTGGGACGCGTGTAAATTTCGCGTGGGTTCGAGGTATTATGGAATGCCGCGAGCTGCTGAAGGGCGACGGAAATCCGACGGTCTGGTTTGACGCGAAATCAATAACCGCAGTTTTCGTATCTGCAGGCTTGTGCGCCTGGATTTGAGCTGCAGTTGGCAAGTTTAAAGCAAGTGTTTTAAAAATAAAGTTTTTCGATAGCGCAGTGTGTTTGGAACGACTTTGAGAAAGGATTTCAGTTTTAATTGTCATTGATTTGATCTGATTAAAGTTTCGGTTGGTACGATGTTGCCGGAAATAATGTAATACGACTTTTTATGTTCATCTTTAGGGAATTTATTTATTATGAACTTGTTTAACATACCGCTCAGTTTTCTCATACATTTAGATGGAAAATACATTTGTCTATTCGTTTAAGTAGAACATTATCAAACTCGGTCAAGCGTACTTTTGACGCACGTGAATGCACTTGACAGTCGAATTTTCAAACGTCAATCAAACATTTGCAGCGCTTATACCGTTGACTTTCTTACTTTCCCAAGAAAAAAAGGCTATAAACTATGTATTCCAAAAAGAAATGTCTAAATCAATGTTTTAACATAACTCAATCGAAACAACCTCACCGCTGCTCTCATCGCCACCCTCACACCCACATCACACCAACATCCATGTAAATACAAATATAACCAATGAAAAAAAAAAATATATCCAATCCAATATGTGTTGTGTTTGGTTTGTTTGCTCCTCCTCGGTGATGGGAACCTCCAACCTGTGTTGCTCTGTCTGTGCCTGCCTCCTTAACCAACGACTCACAAAAACCAATAAAAAAAAAACAAAAAAAACCAAAAACCAAAATCTCGCTCGCTCGCTCACGCTCTCGCAATTAACAAAAATACAATACAATGCGCGCCAACGAAAAAACCGGCCGCAACGGACGTGCAGGAGGATCGTCCTGCATGCCACGCAACCCGGTCACCGGAGACGGCGTTGACGTTAAGCCTCACGCGTCGAGGCGCATCGTACGCAGGAGCAGAGGTAAACGAGAATAAGTACCATAGAGTTTGTCCCTTTTTTGATTTTCCTTATACGTCCTTTCAGTTTCCTTAGTCCTTTTCTTTTTATCTTATATGAATTTTTGTTTGTTTTCAGATTTTATTCTTCTTCTTTTTTGTTGTTGTTACTCTTTATTTATCTTTTTATATTCTTTCAGATGTATTTTCTTTGCTGCTGGAAATTGTTTAGTATGGATTTGTGTGATGTTTTTAAGTTCAATTTTTTATTTCTGAATGTTATAATGTTTATTATTAAGATCAGCTGAAGTGGTAAATCAGTTTTGAAGAATGGCTGCGTTTTTATTTTGATTTAATTAAAGGTCCATGACAAAACTAGACAGTTTCTAACAGCTTTTTAGTATTATAGACGCTATTATAATTATTTTTATATATTGTTTGTTAAATTTTTAGCAAAAGATATATATTTGATAACTTTTTTTTTTTATATGTTTAAAATTAATGCTGTAATAAAAATTTCAGCTGATGATAATATATTATGTTTAAGAGCTATATATTTGTTTTACAATTATGTTGCTTTAAATATTTATTATTATATTTGTTTGTGTTTCTGAGTATATATTTTTTTTATACTTTTTTTATAAAGCATGAATTTAAGTAAGTTTATTTTTAATTTTTTTATGAACAAGAGAGCATGGTTTTTAATTTTGAAGACTTTTAAATTTGCATGGTTTTCAAAATCTTTGATTCTTTTCTGAATTTTTTACATGTAGATTATTTATTGGACTTTCTTCATAGGTAAGAACTTAGTCTTTCAAAGGAGAACTTTCAAATTTAAAACATAAAGAGAAAGTAAAGGTCAATTTTGAATTCAATGTATATTACTGTTCATCTAAGAGTTCAAAATTGACGTGAAAATATATTACATCGATTATATTGGAGTGAATCAAAATAATGAATATTTTAGAAAATGATATACGATTATTTTTAGTCTTACAGTATGTCATGTATTTTAAAATACATTTGGTTTGCTGTCAAAATTTGTGATCACATTAAGTAATTTAAGTGATAGCAAACGCTTATTTTTGAATTGCTCTCTTCATTAAATCATTAAATAAAATCATAAAAATAAAAGCACATTCATCCATTAAACTGAAACATCAAAAATACGCATAAAAAGGCAGCAAACCAAATAGTAAACCACACCTCAAACCCAAAACCCAAAGCACCGATCAAACTAACCCATCCACCTCTCTTCCCACAGATGGCAATCCAGTGACAGGCGCCGGCTACGAGTCTAACCCGGTGATCCAGCAAAACGGCAGCGGCGGCAAATCCCCATCTGCCGGCAGTGACAAGTCCAGCACGGATTCATCGTCAAGCGTTGGAGGTAACGCCGCGGTCCGAATGAAGAACCGCGTGCCACCGGGCGGCTTCTCGTCTGGACTCTGGTAAACATCATCGACCGATCCAGCCAACTCCCGCGACGAACCGAAGAAAGCAGGAAATTTTCACACCACCACCACCACCACCACCCCCCTTCCCTCCACTCACGCACACACACCTTCTTCATTTTCCCGTGTACGTGTAGAGAAAGCGACGAAGCACACACACTTAGTTCCCTGTGTTATTGGTCGGCGACGAATATTGTGTATTGTCACTTGTAACTCTTGGTTTGTATTCGCTGAGAAAAATTGAAGACTTTTTGGACACTGTGAGCCGTGGATTTTGACCACGAAATAAAAACGATTACGTTCCTTTTCTTTTTTTGTACAAAAAAATATGGTAGTTTTAACTTTTTTTTTTGGTGTGCTGTGTATACTTTACTCTTTATTTCGCTGGGTCTGAGAAGGGCTAAATTTTGATACGCGCGTGGATTCGGTTCCCATTCCTGAACGATTAACATTTTTTTCTCACCTTTTTTTCTTCTTTCTTTCCTATGTACTAATCTGTGCGAACCAAAAAAGAAAATAACATGACAAGAGCAGAGGAATGAGATATTCTTTAATTAAATATATAATAAATGTATCCTGTAATGGAAGAAGCGATTATAAAGTAATTATACTCTTTCGACTTTAAAGCTGTATATCTATATTCGATTATTGACGGATCTGCGGACTATTTCGACTCTTGAACAAAGTGAAAAGTTTTTAGAATACGTCTTAATATAGAGGCAGTTAAGAGAGAAAATTCTAATGAGAGAACAGATAAGAATTGTATATTTATAGCATTATAACTGTGCTTTTCTTTATCGAGAGAAAATTTATTAATAAAAAAAGTGCACCGTATGAAAAAACAAAAACATCAAGTCAAGGAAAAGTGCTTTCTTAATCTCCGTGCCTTTTAACACTAATATTATTATTATTATAATTAATTATTACTATCATAATTATTATTATTATTATTAATCAATTAATTATTACAGTCATTTATCGTGTACTTTTTCGATGATTACTCGATAATTAAACGTTTATTCATTTTGACGGAAGACGAAAGAGATATGAGCAAAAAATATGTAAGATCGCATAATATATATTTCTCAATATTGATAAAAAAAAAAAAAAAAATATAACGTATATCTTACGATCATCGACGTCATTCATTATCATCATTAGATCGCTATACGATTGTCATTCATTGTAAAATCAATCGATTCTCTCTATATTTATCAAATTTATCAAAATCCATACAAGCCACGATAGATGAGAATAAATAAAACATCAATATTTCAACTCGTAGCTACTTTTTCCTTATTTTTTTATTTTTCTAACCTTTTTTTTGGCTTTTATAAAACTTGGCGGAGTCACAATGCGTTTACCATATTTATTTCACCGCGAGATTTTAATCGTTGTAGACGGTATCACGCAGAAATCCAGCACGCCTATGTTTTATTTTCAACCGTAAATATTATATACTTACACTTTAGCCACTACCGGAAAGTTGCAGTTTCCAGATTTCCCTTGAGCTTATACTTTTCCGGAACAAGAAAAAAAATTACAGAGCAAAAAATCTATGCAATTGTCTTTCGTGTGCGTAAAAGCTATTACGTGCTTTATTTGTACATCGTGTTTCGTCACATTACTCGTGAATAGCCTTTTTGTACTATGGTATTGATAAATAAAAAATTTTGTAAGCGACACGATCTTTTGGTTTTGTTTTCTTTTATTTTATCCCTCCGAAGTTCCTGAATCCATGTTGGTAAAATCACATTGATTTTCCATATCATCTCACCTAGTTCTAAGAATTTAATATTATCCATCATACAACTAGATTCTCATAAATTCGAGATTATATTCAACTTATTTTTATATGAAGTTTAAATATTAAAATTATTTATTAAAATAAATTATTTAGAAATTTTATACTTTACTGTATCATAAAAAATAATAAACTGAAGCAATTAAAAGTACTCATTAAGAAACGTAAATATATTAGTAACGGTGACATAAAATCCAATTGTAAATAAAAAATTCAAAAATGTAAACCAAATTTTAAAAAAGTTTATATGTAGAATATTTATTTAACAAATAATGATATTTTTACAATTGATGAAAGTAAATTTTTTTTAACATGAATGGTATAGAAAATACTAACGTGGTATTAATAAATAGGTACAATATATCTGACATTAAGAGATGGCACAACTGAAGATTTTGCATCAAGCAAATTCTCTTTTTGTATCAAACGTAATAGTAACGTGCACTAACATTTAAATATGAAAAACGCTAACGAGTAGAATAAGTTATGATCACAAAATGTTCTCAAAACATATCGAATAGAAATGTTGAACAAACTAAAGATTTAGAACTAAACGTTTGGTAGAAAACTTTTACTCTGTTGAAGTAACGATCTGACAGAAGAATTTTCTGATTTTCTAAATAGTGAAGTAAAAGCATGTCGAAGGTTTACTTCAGCCTCTAGTTTTGTTGCAATTTCTTGAGCTCGTTTAGTTATAGTAGATGGTATTCCAGCCAATCTCGCAGCGTTGAAACCGTAAGACTTTGGACATGCTCCTTCACTCAACTTGTACAAGAAGGTTACATTTTCTTCACTCACTTTATCTTCGTCTTCATTTTCTACCATGCAAGCCTGTTGATGTTGAAAAAAGAAAGATTAAAAGTAAATACTAGTAAGAAATTCGATAATTATATCTCGTAATGATTGAAAAGGTTCGCGTAATAAAAGCTATTTTAAGAGTAAAAGAATAATTGCCAATATATAACATTTAATATATTTTAACTTACCATGTGAGCAAGAGTAACATTATTATTTGTCTTATAATCTTCCACAAGAGAGTGATAATGAGTAGAAAATAGAGTTCTGCACTTAATTTTTGTGAGAGCTTCCACCACAGATGCAGCAATGGCAGTTCCATCATAAGTTGACGTACCTCGGCCTGAAATATATTCGTTGTTAACATGATTTTTTTTTTCCACAAAAATCTTAATAAAAAACTAATTTATTACATCTGGAATGCATCTTACCTAACTCATCCAAAAGAACCAAAGAATACTTTGTCGCATGTTGAAGTATGGCAGCAGTTTCGCTCAATTCTACCAAGAATGTACTTTGGCCTGCCATAATATCGTCGTTGGCTCCTAATCGAGTGAATATGCGATCGACCAAAGTAAGTTTACAACTACTGGCTGGTACATGACACCCCTAAAAAGAATTAAAACATATTTTAACATATTAGATTTATTCTTATAAACTTATATAATAAGTTTACAGATAATCAAAGTGATTTACATACAATTTGTGCCATAATTGTGATCAGGCCTACTTGTCTCATCAATGTAGATTTACCACCCATATTCGGTCCAGTCAGTATCATTAATGGAGCAGCTTCACCACTTGCAATGAGGGTATCATTGGGAATGAAATTATCAGAAACGATGCATGGATGCACACCATCTCTTATTTCAATGAAAATCTAAAATCAACAATTATTTAAAGAAATAAGTTTTAAAATGGAAATATTTTATTTCATTATGCAAAAACTTACGCCTTTATTATCAGTGTCATCGTAAATTATTGGAATAGATGTATCGCAAGTTTTGGCATATTCTGCTAAGGATATAAGACAATCCAGTACTGATATATTATAAGTAGCATTGCTCCATTTATCATACTGCTCGCTAAATTTAGCAAAGATTTTTCTATTACTGTCTTTTAAAACTTTGTCCTTCTGTTCCTCAGCTACAATTTGTCTTGCAAGTAATTCCTAGTAAAATAATAAACTTATAGAACATTCTTTGTAATAATTTATATATAATAAAAAGCTTACTAACCTTCGATTCTGCTGTATAGTATCTTTTGAATCCTTTTCTTGAACCTTGTAGTTCATAGCCGTTACCAACCTTTTTGATTTGACTTTCAGGAACTTCGATTTGGTATCGCTTTTTATCCGACCCACAAAATTTAATTTGTACACCAAAATGTCGCTTTTGTTTCTCCAAATAAGCATCGAGATCTTTTTTGATATCATCAAGCTCCAGCATTACAGCATCGTATTCTCTATCAACACCATGCTTTGGCACGATGAAACCTTCTTTTTTGGCTTCTTCGTGATTAAATGCATTCTAAAAATTAATTTAATAGTATTGTTTAAAATGTTCCAAATTTGTTAAGACTATTCAATTACAAAAAATTTGATTACTAACTTTGAAATGATCCAATGTCTCTTGTAATTCTGGAAAATCTCCTTCTGGTTCTAGTTTTGTACACTTATTGATTAAGGGATTCTTGAAATCTGGCATCAATAAAATAAAAAAATAAATATTTAAATAGTTTTGATTAACATAAAAGCTAGCTATTAAACTTACCCGAGAAGCTTTCGATTGTGTTTAAAATTTCTTCAAATCCATTCAGAGCTGTAATAAAGTCAACAATGGTTCTCTTTGAATATTGATTACCATCAAAAAATATAGCACGTCCGTCTGGATGATTACGAATTTTGGCAGCGTTTCCTTGTGCATGAATTCTTTTATAATATAAAGGAATGTAAAGTATTAAAATAAACAAATTATTTAATTTTAATTTTAAAAATTAATTTTAGATATAAAAACCTTACTTGCTCAACAATCGCTCAAGATCGGGTAGGTTACTGAGTTTACCGCGAACTTCTTGGACAACATCTGGATTATCTAACAGTTCTGTCACAGCTTCTTGACGTTCAATAATTGTAGATTTACGACAGGATGGTCTGCATATCCACTCTCGTAATAATCTGAAGATTGTTTTACAAAAGTTATTATCAAAAGTTATCAAATGAAATTTTCAAATTACCTTTTGCCAAATGCAGTGCAGCAGTAATCTAACGTTTTAATCAAAGAACCTTCATTACCAAGGATCCTTAAATTATTGATTGTCATAGCATCTAACACCTGAAAACATATTTAAACAAAAATAAAATTCTAATCTATATATAGTAATCTATTAATATTGAATACACTATAAAGGTTTTGAAAATTGTGATAATAAATACCATATTATGGGCGAACTTGGTCTCATTGGATTTAGATTCAGACGAGAAATCAGGAGGTAAATATGTTTTAAATCGTTGCTGTGCAAGTAGTTGATGGTCCAATTGATATTCTTTAAGCAAATACACACAGCCACCTAAAGCTGTCACTGCAAGTTCTTTTTCTTCTGATGGAGTAAGTCCCAAACTATCACCTTTGATATTAAGTGTTTATTTATTTTATTTTTCAAAAAACATATAAAATTTAGTTATTGCAAAATTTGTACCATTACCTTTGTTTAGATATGATTGCAAGCCTTTCGGCCAAGAAAATTCAGAATTTTCTTCATTTTTGAAGTATTCAGCTTCATGAAGAAACTAAAAAAAAATTCATACGATAATTGTAATATAAAAAACTTATAAATTCGTGAAAAAAGAATTAGAATTGTAATTTGTTCTAAAATGAAGCTTAAGATTAAGCAAATGAAAATACCTTTAAAATTTTTGTAGATGACCAAAACTGAACTTCTTTCTGCAAAGCTTCTTTCATTGCTCCAGGCAATAAATTATTAAGTATTTTCATAGTAGTTGGTGTTAAATTACCTCGCTCATAAATAATATGAGCTGGAGGATAATGAGCAAGTAGTGTTAATAAACGAGAATTACATCGATCATCTTGAAATTGTCCAAGATTGAAATCAGCAATAGTTGTATCGATAAAACATACACCATATGTTGATACATTTTGACCAGGCATTTGCTTTTCAACTATAGATAACAAGTAATTAGATGTTGGTTCTGAAGCTTCAGCATCCTGAGCAGTGTAAACTCTTGTTCCTTTGGTACTAATTTGACAAATTTCACGTCTAACAACTTTATCATACTTAGATACTTTGCTCACTGAAATTATTAAAATTAATGTAGAAATTAAAAAGTAATTAAAAAAGAGTTGAAAGAATACTTTTTAAACAAATAAATACTTTTGCTTGTTCGTTGACTCATCATATCTGGAGTTTCCGTCTGCTCAATTCTTGCTACTTTGTAGCCTCTTTCAATAAGACTTGCAGAGAAACGTCCATAAGCAATCTCTGGAAATCCTGAATGGGCAAACTCGCCCTGTAAAAATCAAACATTAATTCTATTTGAATTAAGACATATCTTAGTAAAATTATGTTAGTATAAAATTACAAACCCTCATAAATGACAAGTTAAGTTCATTTACTCCTGTAACAGCATCCATATGATATAATTCATAAAACTTTCCTACTTTAAAGAATAATACTACATCATAATGATCGGCTTTCAAAATCCACCATTGTCGCATGGCCTAAAACATAAATTTTAATTTTTAAATCAGAATTTTTTAATTAATTAGCAATATTTCAAGAAAAATATTTACAGGAGTTTGATTATTTAAAAACTCCATTGGTACATAAACAGTTCTTGGATCATAATCTGGATGATCAGGGGAACGTTTTTTATTGTCTTTAATTTTGTCTGGCTTTAAAAATTCATATTTTAAATGTGGCCAAGACTGCGTATCTGAGGCCTTTCCGGTATGTTCTTGACTGCTTGTAAGTGTATCCTTTTTACCAACAGGTTTTTTGCTAACACTTTTTGGAGTTTTAGCGTTTGTTCCATTAGTCACTTTTCGTTTTTTCTATAAAAACAAAACAAATGTAAAAACAAAATAATTTATTTTATATTTTTATTTCTTATTATCTGATATACTTTTGGAGTTTCATCCTCTTCAGGTTCGGTAGGTGGTTCGCTTTCACTTGCTGCAGAAAGTGAACAGTCTGATTCTTCTATAGACTCATCAGGATCTAAAAAAAATGAATTGATTACTCTTAAAATAACATTCATTACTTTCCTGTTTAGTAAAAAGAAATAGCTCTTGTTACCAGGTTTGTATTCATCTTCAGATTCATCACTGTTATCATCTGGAATAATGATTCTTCTCCTTTTTGTTGGCTTTGGGGTAACTGCTTCTTTTTGATCCATATTTTCATCTTCCTCGTCTTCCTCCAAAAGTCTTTTTTTCTCTTTGTTTTCTCGAACATTTTCTTTACCTCTTGATTTTTTTTCATCTGAATTAATATTTTTATTTACTTAGTTTATAAAGAATAAATAAGTTTCTGATAATCACAAACTATTGACTATAAGAACGTAAAAAATCTACTTGTTTATTTTAAATATTAGCAATTCTTTACATTTTGATTTTATTCAATAATTGAGTGCATTTATTTATTATGTTAATCACTATTAACTTAATAATTATACTATTAATAAGATTAATACGATAGTTAAAATAAAAAACTTAAACAAATTATGGAAAAGATTAATTTAAGTGAATTTATCTTGTAAAAAAAATCGACGAAAGTGTAAACAAAGAATACAATGTCAAAAGCAACCATCAACATGCAAAAACGCATCAAAAACCCACTTTTACAATCAAACCTCGTGGAGCATAGCTCGCACGATGCCACTGCGCATTGGACCAGAAAAACCACATTTCAACGCGCGCAGCCTCTTCAACAAACATCAACAAACCGACAAACAAACCTATAACATTACCCTCGCAAAATCAAAATGTCAAGGTTAACCAATTAACATTCAATAATCATAAAAATCTCGCATTAAAACCCACGCACCTTTGTTCTTTTGTTCCCTCTTGGGTGTCTCAGATTTCGACCGCGACGATGCCGCCTTCGTCTTCGGAGCCGGGGATGCGGCTGCCTTCGACTTCGCCGCTGGCGAGCTGTTCACCTTCGGCGAAGCTCCCTTCGGCGAGGTGAAGTAATTAAACAGCGTGTTCACCTTCGGCATCTTGGCACAGTTACGTCGAAGGCGAGGATGTATACCTATGAATTTACCTTTGTTGATCCTCACTGCGCGAGTTCCCTCGCAAAAGTGCGCGATCGCGTTTTATGGTGGCATGCGCGCGCTGTCCGCGTGTATTGAGGCAGAAAAAGCCCGGCAAAAATACCCGCAAGTGCGCCGCTTTTCGAATGGGGCCGAGCGAGGCGAATGTTGCGACGTTGCCGGTTTTTTTGCGCGGGCTCGGGCGTTTGAATTTTCGCGGCTGTGGATTTGTTGTTTGTTTACGTGATTTGACGTTTTTAAGGGGTAGCTGGGAGTAGATAAAATTTATATTTTTTAAATTTTATTTATTTATTAAATTGTTTTTTTAATTTAACTAAATAAGATTGTAAGATATTATTACTTCTTTTTTTTTTTAATTTTTAATGATAAATGATATCAATATGTTTTTTTTTTTTTTAATTAGATGTTATAATGGAATGTACTATAGTTTGTATACTGCTAAGAAAATATAAAAAGTATAAATAGAGAATATTTACATAATTTATTACAAATACAGAAAAATATAAACTTTTTTGTACAACAATGAAAAAACTTCTATTTTGAAGTCATTTTCTAAGTAGAGTGTACACATCTCATCATAATAGTAGAAAAAGTCAATGATATTTTTTCGAATAACAGCACAGCATAAAAAATATAACATTAATATAAAAATTATTTATGAGCAAATGTCATTTTTACGTTGATGTTACACGAGGCGAGTTGAGTTACTAAATATCTGAAAATGTAGGGTATGTCAACTTCGCCGAGAACTCCATCGTCCCCACATAATCTACACCTCGTTCTTCTTTCTCCAGGACCTTTGTTTAACGCCAGCTCCATAACAGGTCCAAGCAGAGTACCACATTTTGTACACACCAACGTCTAAAATTTTATTTAAATTACGTAGATAAATAATGAGTTTTTACAATCAATTGAATCGCAAAAATGTTTACCGTTGTTTTATCGGAACAGTGGAAAAGTCGATCTTGAAGTAAGTATGAACAGCCATGGGATATCAAAGAATCACGTTCCATCTCACCAAACCTAACACCACCACCCCTGCGTCTACCTTTGATGGGCTGTCTCGTTAAAACATCGATTGGTCCTGTACTTCTTACCTAAATCAATTAAATTATTTTCGAATTATTTTGATTCTATAAATTTTTGCTTTGCAAGAGTCATTCAAGGGTACACACCTGCCATTTGTCTGAAACCATGTGACGAAGTCTTTGGTAGTGTACAACACCGAAAAATATGTCTGCCGTTAGTTCACGACCATCTACTCCAGAATACATTTTTTCAGTACCATAATAATTATAGCCCCCTTGTTCCAAAAGTTTTCCAAAATAATCCATGGCAGTGTCATTTTCGGAAAATCTAAACGGAGTCGCGTCATGCACCAAACCGTGAATTGCGGCTGATTTGCCTGCGAGAACTTCGATCATCATAGCTAAAGATAAACAAAATTATAAAACAAAAATGTCAAACGAGCAAATGAAATTCTTCTTAACTATATTTAATAAGTTTTACCAATTGTCATCCGACTAGGGAAACCGTGAGGGTTGAAAATAATATCCGGTATTAGACCTGTCTCAGTAAATGGTAAATCTTCTGCGGGCCATTTTTGTGAACAAATACCTTTCTGTCCTGCCCGAGAAGCAAACTTATCACCGACGCTCGGGTTACGCTACCGAAAATTATTAATTAAATTAGTAACTTTTTAATATTTGTTTTTAATTTTTGAAATGTTTCTACTTATGTTAAATGAATGAATAATTTTATAGAAAAAATTACTTACAGGTACTCTAAAAGTTATGCAAATTTTACGAGAAGTACGAGGTTGTAATGTTCCACAAAGTTTGATATTGTCGACGTAAACATCCTCTTTTCCACGATATTTTCCTACTTTAAATGATTTTTGGTCGGCATTATAAAAACTAAAAAATAAAATTAGGTATTAATTACTTAATAGTAATATTTAGTTTTAACGGTAAAGAAAAATTTGTGAAAAAGCACAAAGCAATTACCTGTAATAAGGGTCACCGTCTCTAATAATTGTGCCAGGATTTGGTAAGCCATCAGGATCTAATTTATCAGCCAGCTTAGGGTTAGCAGGATCACGAATAAAATAGTCGGCCTGATCTTTTAGTTCTACGAATTCAGACTTATATATCATGCCATGAGCGAGACCTCGCTCATATGATGACTTGTTAATTATCATAGCGTCTTCCATGTCATAGCCCTAAAAGCAAGTTTTTTACCAATATGTTAATCAACTGTTGATCTATATGTATAATAGTCACATAATTTAATGCTCACTGTATACGAAATAACAGCTACAATCGCGTTAGTGCCCATAGCAAACTCATCTAGATTGATATTATCGTGATGAACGGGTCGAAAGAGCGGTGTTCCTGGAGTTTGCAATCTGTACAATTTGGTCTCTGCTTGTTGCTGCCATGTGAGACAAGGAGTGCCCATCGTTTGTTTACCCATCTACAATATTTTTAGATGAATAATACTGATACAGTAACTAGATAACTAGATAAATTGTAATATTGTTTTACCTGACACTGGTACATATTTCGAGGACTTTGATTACAATCTGGCATTGGAATAAGACACGCCAAATTACTGAGGAAAGATGTTTTTGCAAGCTCTTGATGGGTGGTCAACTGAAATTGTACATCCCATTGTAAATTTGTATATTATAATTTTTTTCACATCTAACATAAAATTTTAAATTAAAAAAATTATTACGCCTTTGTACGCTTCTTCTGCTGTCACGCATATGTTTAAATAAACTTGTTCGAACGTCCCTATAAACTCTGTTTTATTGACCGCTAAATTTTTTACAGGCCGCATCATTCGGGTAGGTCCTGTAAAAAGATATACTCCGGGGTATTGAGCTGGAACATTTTTCTTAGGCACCAAAATAATTTCCATCGTCGGTGGAACCTTAGATTCAATAAAAATATTTAAATAAACATCTTAGGTGAGACAAATTATAATTATAACTTTTAGTATGACTATTCGATTTCACTTACTTTTTCATTAATTTTTAAAATGCGTAGTTTATCAATTACTCTAGAAACAATACTATCTTCAATTAAACCTATTACCCGCCCGTCTAAAAGAACTGTGTAAGAATTTTTCCAGTTATCAGCGATTGACAAGGGTAACATTCCTAAATCTAATAAGACAGTTGGTATGGAATCTCTTAATTTACGATCTGCAGCTTTGGTTACAATACAGTTCATAGTTAAGTGATTGAGGAGACCACATGGAGCTCCATCAGGAGTATGTACAGGACAAATAAAGCCTACATAAAAATACATCATAATTATATTAAATATTAGATAAATAACACAACAGACTTTTAGAAAAATTATAAATTACCCCAAGCATCAGGTAACAACTGCCTAGCTTCTGTTGTTCTCATTTCTTGGAAAAAAGAACCTCTATGTATAGCTCTAAAATGACTCATGTAACGCATTCTATTGATGTTTTCAGCAACAATTGTTAAACCAGTACTCTGCATAAGTCCCAATCCACTTTGTGAACTTATATTACCGGTTGATAAGAAATTTTCCATTTGGCTGTCAAAACTACCACAGACTTTTAATGCGTTTAACATCTCCTCTGTTAATAATTCAAAATTTGAAAATGTTATGTCTATGAAAAAGTATATCAAATGATAAAAAAGAAAAAGTGAAATACTTACGAACATTCAAAGTAAAGTTATTGCCTACAATCCTAGCTCTTCTTACAATATTGGCTCTCAAGCCCATAAGCCACGTATATAGTTTTTCTTTAATAACTTGCAAATACAAATGACCACCCTGTAAGCACTCCTGCATCATAACAGCATCTGCACCTTCTGCAGCACATTTATTTTGGGCTAAGGCAAACAGTTTTTTTGTCATAAAGCAGAGTAAATGAAATTTATCTGCTGGATCATTAAGGTGAATAGCTATACAGTGGCTAAAAAAAATTAAAAAATTAGGTGTATTTCTATTAAAGAAATATTTTGATGTGTTTTGTAACTTACTTAATTATAAATTCACAAATATCATTGTCTGATGCACTAAGAGGAAGTTGTGTAAATTTGACCCTAAACATTTTACCAATGTATGCTTTGCATTGTTCATGAGAGTGCAAATCTTTTTCATGGACTGCTCTTAACATATTTAATACACAATTTTGATAATACACATCACTTTCACAACCAGCAATCAAAGAATTGTAAATAAATTTGTCTGACACATTTATTAAACATTTTAACATTAAAATTATAGGGACATAATAGAGCACTTTTCTGTGTGTAAACATCAATTTTGCTGATCCATCATTCACAAAATGTAAAGTATTATTCTAAAAAGAAAATAATTTATATTTAAAAATTATGATTTTAATAAAAGTATTTAATAAAAGAGTATAAATTTCAAATCTTACTATAGCAGTGTGATCTTCTTTGATACTTCTTAACATGATACCTGCATCACTAAATTGATCTCCTCTTTGTTTCCAACCAGATCTTTTAATGGCTATTGGATAATTTCTTCGTGTCATTAAAAGCATTCTAATAAGACGTTCATGTCCCTTCACAATAAAATAACCACCCCACTCTTGCTCATGTTCTTTTACATTAACTAATTGTGCAGGAGTTAACTTTTCTAAATGGCATCTTTTAGACTAAAAATATTGAATAACAATTAATATCAATACATTGTATTATCCCACTTTTATTAAAAATTAGAGTAAACAACTTACTTTAACCATAATTGGTACTTCGCCTAAATTCTTGTCTAATGTTTCTTGTCTTCTACCATTGATCGACCATCCAATCTGAGCATTGAGTCTACCTTTGTAAGTGGCAGCTCTTTGCCGGCATTCAGTAGGATATATTTTGTGATTTTTAATACCAATCGTCCCAGTAGGAACAGTCGGATGACTAATACTAACATCTTCAATTCTTAATTCTATTTTATCTCCACTGGCTAATGTCAAATACACAGGGAGCAAGTTTTTTACTGCTTCCGCAAGGCCACCTTCTAGCATTTCATTGAAGGAGTCTACATGAGGAGCTCCTAATTTTTGCAAAAGCTAAAAAACAGAACGGTTTGTCAAAAGACAGAATTACTTTTAAACTTGCTTCTTTTATTCACTTATACTTACCGGATTCTGTTTAGCAGCCGGTTTACCGAAGTCCGGCGTGGCATTCGTTAATTTCGGTTCGATCAACATTTTTTAAAATTTTTTTCAACCCTAGCTACATATAATATTTGTAAATATTAACCTCCTTGTAGAAACCACGTGCTACAACATAGGGGCATCGTTGAAGCACTCGCGTGAATTCAAAAAACTTGTCTGATCTGGTGACTGTTTTATCGATCGGTAATGATATTACGTTCTTACCGGCTTTATAATTGCGCAATGTTTTTATTTTATTCTACATGTATATTTTATAACATTAATATATTTAAATAATTAAATTATTTATGAGAAATGTTAAATAATTAATAATGTAAAGTCTTAGAGAAAGTTTAATTGTTCTAGGAAATAGAAAAAAAATATTTCAAAAAAGTTCAGTGAATTGTATTTACTATCTACCACTAACCAATTCTACAATTAATAACTACTAAATCTAACAACGCCCGCATAAAAAACACGAATTTAATAATTATCAATCACCCCATTCAAATAACCCGGCAGGCACTTTATTATGATTCGCTCAGCGCAGGCCGCAGCCATATTGGCTCAACCTTCCCACAATGTTAGCCTCGGGCTTCGCCCCTTTTGGATAATTGTCAAAATTTTCGCCTCTTGTATGCGTTCTCCACTCGGTATCCTCTCCAAACATGCAGCAGCTGGACCTCCTGATCCAAGAGATCGAGAGCATCGACGACTACCTGGGGCCGACCTTCAGGTGAGTTCGATTTTTCCCCGAAACTTTTTGAATTTCGAACGAGCGTCGAAACGCGCAGGTTCGAACGCCGAGCGCACCTTAAGGGCCTCTGATGCATATATATTCTCGCATATGCGCACTAGCGGGGGCTGATAACAGGGGATGTTTCAACCCCTTCCACACTGGAGGCTGACAAGTGCAAGTCTTTGAAATTTCGTTTGGAAAAATGTCGATTAATACCGGGGACAATGCCTTGTTTAGTACTGCTCCTAAGCACGAGCACTTGCTCACAGAGATTGAGTCTTCGGATATGAATAATATGGGCCTTGTTATCAGGTAGCTTTTTTGTTTCTGCTTCGCTTCAGTTCTGGAGTGTTATTGACCCTGTTCGATGGCCCTGATTCTTCTCTAGGATCGATGCAATCTTTTTGGGTCGTGATGTTGTATGGGATTAGGATCGTTGAATGACGTTTATCCGTTGATATTTGTTGATATACTTGTTTATTATTTATCAATTATTGTAAACTTGCATAATCAGTTGCTGTATAAAGGTATTAAATTTTTATTACAAATTTATTTTTAGAGCAATTTACGATGGAAACGAACATCAAAAGTTTATGGAAAAGTTGGATGAGAGAGTCAAAAGCCATGATAAGGACATTGAACGAATGTGCAATCATCACTACCAAGGATTTATTGATTCTATCCGAGAATTGTTACAAGTTCGATCACAAGCACAACAGCTTAATGTAAGTTTATTGTATTATTGTATAATTTTAAATTTGTTATAAGCTTAAATTTTTTTATAATTATTTCAACAGACAGAAATTTTGGAGCTAGACAAACGAATAAGCTCAAGTTTAAGTAAAGTAGTGGAGAAAAGACAAGACTTAGTTAAAGCTAGAAAAGTTGAAAGCAACATGGCTGCAGCAGTTGATAGTTTAACAATGTGTCTTCCAGTTTTATCTGCTTATGCAAAATTACAAAGGCAATTAAAGGATAAGCGTTATTATCCAGCTTTGAAGACTCTTGAGCAGCTTGAAAACAATGATTTGCCAAAAGTAAAAAATTATAGGTTTTCATCTCAAATTACTCAAAAAATACCTTTGTAAGTCATTATATATTTATAAGAAATGTTTTGAAAAAAAACTAATTTAAAATTTTTACACTAGATTACGACAAAATATTAAGGATGCGTCTATGACAGATTTAAGGGACTTCTTAGAAAATATTAGGAAATATTCTCCAAAGATTGGAGAAGTTGCAATGAAACATGTGAGTTTATTATTATTATTTTTTTTAATATAGTAACTCAAATTTATGAATTGTTGTTCAAATTTTAGACAGCTGAACAGTTAGAAGTAGAAGCTGAAATTATTGGAAGGAAAAAGAAAAAAGCATCAAGTAGCACTTCTGTGAGTGATGGTGAAGAAGAACTTAGTGCTCAAGATCTTATGGACTTTAGTCCTGTTTATCGTTGCATGCACATTTATACTGTTCTTCGAGAAGGAGAAACGTTTAAGGCTTATTACAGACAACAAAGACAACAGCAAGCTAGGCTAGTTTTACAACCACCCATTAACATGGTATGTAAGGACAAACAGATTAATTTTCAATTTTAATCTTATCATTTACTAAATACTACATATACTAAACCATATTTATTTTTAATTTAAAGCATGAAAGCATTACTGGTTACCAATCATATATTCACGGAATTCTTGGCTTTTTTGTTGTTGAAGATCATATTTTGAATACTGGTAATGGTCTTACAACTCGGACCTATTTAGAGGAGCTTTGGTCAATGGCCCTGTCTAAAGTTGTTAATGCTTTGAGAACACATTCTGTAAGCAATAGAAAATCATAAAACAATCTAGATATTTTTGTTAGATTATATTGTAATAATGTATTCTGGATTTTTATAGGCTTATTGTACAGACGCTACGCTTATTCTAAAAATAAAAAATTTAATAATGTTATTTAATACAACTCTTAGGGTTAGTATAAAACAACTTTAATACTTTTAAATATAATGGCCTCAATTAATTATTATTTATGTTAATATGTTTAGAATTATGGATACTCAGTTGGTCAATTATTTGAATTACTTCAAGAAATAAGAGTACACTATAATGAGGTTCTAATGCAACATTGGGTACAAGTTTTTCGAGATATTTTAGATGAAGATAACTTTTTACCAATTCAGGTAAATCGCACTTTATACAAATAATTTTATTTTATTTAACGATTTAACATTAATCAAATATACAGGTAACTACACAAGAAGAATATGACAGAGTTCTTGCTTCATTTCCATACCAGGATGAAGAACTACAGAAAGCTAGATTTCCAAAAAAATTTCCTTTTTCAGCAATGGTGCCAAAAATTTACCATCAAGTTAAAGAATTTATTTATGCCTGTCTCAAGTTTTCTGAGGATTTAAATCTTACGCAAACCGAAATCGATGAAATGATTTGTAAATCTACTAATTTATTATTAACACGAACATTTAGTGGTTGTTTGTCTTCACTTTTCCGCAAACCCTCGTTAGCTTTGTTACAAGTTATACAAATAATTATAAATACGGGTTACCTTGAAAAATCGACCAAATATTTAGAAGAATTTGTTTCTAATATTACAGGGTAAGAAAATCAATGAATTAATTTATTTTAATACATTTTTTCTTTTATTTATAATATAAAAAATACACGTAAAAAAGATCGAACCACAATATTTTATACCTTACTTCTATAAAATATTTTTTTTTCAATCGAACGTTAATGAAAAGCAAAAAGTTGTTATAAAACTTAAATAGGTATAAATATATTTAAAAACTTTTTTTTCAGTACCCCACACGAAGGTCAATTAAGCAGTGGTGGCCTTAAATCTGCGATGTTTAGAGTAGCACGAGATGATGCTGAAAAGCAGATATGCGAAAAATTAAAGCAAAAGTTAGATGAGTTTCTTGAACTCGAAAATTACGACTGGAATCTCGCTGAACCGCAAGGCCACGCTTCGGGCTTCATTACCGATCTTATAGCATTCTTACAAAGCACATTTACATGCTTTACAAATCTACCAGTAAGCCTATTTATCTAATTCATTTATTGAAAAAATTTAATTACACATCTTTGTAAAATTATATGAAAAATCTTTTTAGGCAGAGGTAGCGCAAGTCGCTTGTAAGTCAGCCTGCTCTCACATTGCAAAGTCTATTTTAGCTATTTTAATAAGCGAAGATTTACGACAAATTTCAATGGGTGCCCTTCAACAAGTCAATTTAGACACAATACAATGTGAACGTATGTTTAATAAGTTTTTTTAAAAAAACAAAAATTTTTTTTTATATTACATATAAATTATCAAATACATTTTTTTTTGTAGAATTCGCTGCCTCAGAACCTGTTGTAGGGTTGCCAGAGGGAACATTATTGCAAGAGTTTGCTCAATTAAGGCAGTTACTTGATTTGTTCATGAGTTGGGACTGGCCTACTTATTTCCACGATTATATAAGCGAATCAAGTAAATACAATCTTGTGACGCCTCAGATGGCCGTCATTTTACTTGAAAAGTAAGTTAATAGAATACAAACAAATATTTTTAATGATTTTTTTTTTATAATAAATATGTTTTGTAGGTTGAGAGAGTCAGATAAGAAAACGGTGTTTTCTGTATTAAAAAAGAGTGAAAGAGATAAGAAGAAATTATTAGAAACTGTTTTAAAACAGTTGAGACAGTTAGCGCAAACAACTCAACAATAAGCCAAGTTTTCTCTATGAAAAGTAAATTGTAAATATGTAATATAGCACGTCATGTGTGTAATTAATTTATTGAGCACGATTGTTTAAGACGTATTATTTATTATTCAATCATGTGTAATATGTTAAAAATCTATCATAGTTATCTATTCGACAGTGCCTTATCGTATTTAGATAATTTTATTTGTAAGAAATTTTGCAAATAAGAAAAGAAGATTTACAGATTTGAAACTCCTTTATATTTTACTTCAACGGTTTTTTGTTATATATAATGGCAATATCATTAATTTACATGTCTATTATGTGTCTCGTATTGTACAATATTTTAGAAGCAATGTACAATGGATAATGTATATCCCATCTCTACTAGTAAAAATTAGAATAAACAATACACGCTATGGTGTGACTTTTTTGAAATTCTGTGTTAAATTTAATACCTCGATCGCTTTTCCTTATTATGGTGAAATATTAATCAGTCCAAAATTTAATATTACAAAGAATGACGAATTTGTGTGTATTTGACAAGACATATAATAATAATTATATAATATTATTTAATAATATAGTCGTATTAAGGATAATAAAATAGTTTAAATACAAATCATTAACAGTAATTCCAGAAATCTAAGAATGACTATCCACAGACTTCACTGGAATCATATTGTATTCGTATTATTTTTAAAGGTGGTATTGTTTATATTATATTCATTCATTTCATTTTCTTCTCAGTTGATTTTCTTGATTTTTAAAAATCACCATAGATTTTGACTTTATCGGTCTTAAAAATGACAAATTTTTCAACGAACATACTTATTCTTCAATGTTGTCTGGATCAACATCATGTGGCAACATGGAATACTTATTGGAAGCCACAAAATTCTGTATGAACAAATATTACAATTAACTTCAAGACCGGTAAAAGATATTAGAATGTTCTTTTAAAATTTAATTAAATTCATTCTTACCGGTGCTTGATCATCTTTTGCCTTTGGCATTCTACTGATTTCATCTTCTTCTTTCTTTTTTTCTCTAAATAATGTAAAAAAAAAATAAAATTACTTAATAATACAACTATCAAATATTTAAAAAAAGGGGGAAAGTATAAAACAAATACTGATTTAATGATGAAATTTATTTAAAAATTTTTTGTTTAGTATTAGTTGATTTTTAAATAGACATTCGCAAATATTTTCTATCAAAAAGCAATAGTAAAAAAATTTCATATTGTTTATTTATGTATCTTTAAAAATAATTATTGAGACCATTTATTTCTTTATTTATCAAAATTTAAACAAAATTACCGCTCTTCTCCATCCGGTGGAGGTCGCGAGTTATCTCGTTTTGTAGAATCTCGGGTTGGGCCACCGCGACTCATTGGCGGTCCACTCGAATCATTTCTCGGTTCTCTCTGATCTCTTGAGTCTCTTGAGTCTCTTGAGTCTCTTGAGTCTCGTGAGTCTCGTGAGTCTCGTGAGTCTCGTGAGTCTCGTGAGTCTCTGTAATCGCGGGAATCGCGGGAATCTCGTGAATCTCGTGAGTCTCTAAAGTCTCTCTGATCTCTGACATCTCGATTTTCTGGTCGTCTCCAAGCCGGTCGACTTCTATCTGAATCCTCGCGGCCCTCCTACAAGAAAAAATTAATTTTATTAAAAATTTATTTATTGAAAATAGAAAATATATAAATTAAAAAAAAGCTTTTCTAGTTATATAAAAAAATTTGCTTACCCCATTGCGACGACCCCACGCACTAGGAGCACGCTTATCTGAATCTCTGTAAAATAAAACTCGTTAATTACAATACTATAATGACATTATTTGATCGATCACTTCTGCAATTGCAAAAATACTTTACATCAGAAGTGATTTAAAACTTTTAAAAATAACTTACCCTTCTTCTTTGCGTGCTTCAGCCGATTTAGCGAGACGTTCCTCGATTTCTCGCTCTCTTGCGGCTGTGTCTACAGGCTTCGCAGCGCCAAATATGTTCGCTGCAGGCACTGGTGTCGGAGCCTTGGGACGCTCAGCGTCCTCGTTGGTATCATCTTCGGCATCCTTGGCCAGTGCAGGTTCAGGTGCAGGTGCAGTAGCATCGACTGGCTTCGAGCGTGGCTGTAAATTCAATTTAGGTCTGCTTCGTGGAGCATCTGACGATGGAGGATCTAAAAATATATGAATGATCATTTAATCATCTTGCAAATTTCTCACAGTCAAGTATTAATTTACTGTATATGTAAGATTAGATAAATGGGAAATTCCTGAATTAAAAGTCACATAAACAATTAAAATTAATTATCATGATTTTGATATACAGAAATTTAATAGCAATTTATTTTATAATTCAGAAATAATTCTGTTTTACATAACAGTCCCTATAATTACTCTAATATGTCTTACATCTTAGATCATGAATCATTAAAATTGTCACTCACCATCATTGGACTCTCTTGGTCCGCTTCTCACGCTGCCCCAGCGTTCCCTATCTCTATCGGCATCGTCGCCGAAGTGTCGCCTGGGGCCGAAACTGCTGCCTCTATCACCGCCTCTTTCACCATCTCTTTCCCTGCTTCCGTCCCTGGGAGGACCGCGGCCACGATCGGCAAATCTGTTCCAGTCCCTAGATTCGCCGCCTCGGTCATCGCCGGGTCTGCTGTCTCTGTAGGATGGTCTGGGCCTGTCCATTGCGCCACTGTCACGTGGAGCATCGCGCCAGTTACTCGGCTTGGTGTCCTCGAAGCCGCTATCACGGCCGTCTTCACGATTGAAGCCGCCGCGGCCACCGCGGAAACCATCTTCTCGACCCTCGCGCTCGCCGCCGTCGTCGGCGGCGGCACGGGCGCTTCGCCAGTCGCCCGTTGTGCGCTCTGGATCATCACTGTAGTCACGACGCTGGTCGCCCATTCGGCCCATCCGGCCGCGACGATCGTCGTTGCTATTGTTTGAGACTTCGATTCTGATTCGACGTGTTTTCAGGGTCTAAAAAATAATTTATTTATTTGTTTAAACAGTAATACAGAACCAAAGTCCAATACAAAAAATGTATGCATAGCAATGGTTAAAATAAGTTTTTAAATAAATAATAATAATATTGATAATAATAGTTATTAAATTTGTTTGTTTATTACGTCTATTATGATTTAAAAATTAAAAATTGTTATGACTATTATAAAATAAAAAAATGCTAATATGAATGAAAAATGTAAAAGCATTTTAAAAATTAAAAATTTTTTAAACGGTAAAAATCTTATTAAAATAAAATAAAACTTTTAAAAAGAGATTGCTATTTAAAGCATGCATAATTCAGACTATGCATTTGCAGAATATGTTCTCAGTGAAAGTGAAAGTCAAGGTAAACCTTTTAAAGACATTTCAGATCCAAATTCAAGGTTTAAAAATATGCATCCAAACAATTTTTAAAATTCTTTAATATTTTTAGGTGTAAAAACATTGCAATTATGATAACTACTGTTTTTTTCCTATACAATATAAGATTTTTAACTTACCATATCAACCTTATTGAGAGCATCAATCAAACTTTGTCTGTCTTCAAACTCCACATAACCATATCCTTTGAATTTACCATTGTCTTTTGGAAGACGAGTAGTTGATACCTGTAAGTGTTTATTTTGTTTATTAATACATTGAGAAAGTAAAATATGAAAATTGCTATAAAGATAAATTAATATTAAAACATACGTTCATGCCCTCAAAAAATTCATGTATATCCTCTTCATCGACATCATATGGAAGATTTGAGAGATATGCAACAAAAGGTGGATTTGTTGGAATATTTTCCTCATTGACACTTTGGTCACGAGCTGCTCTTGGTGCTGTTGGCAAAACTACTGGTTCTTTGTTGCGATTTGAATAACCATCTACAATCAAGTTTTATTGACAGATAGATCAATAGATCAATAGTTTGTTTAAAATTTTTAAATATTGAACCTATTATGTATAAAAATAAACTTTTCTTACAGTCATCATCATCATCCATGCAATCTGCCCAACTGGACTTTGTTTTAGGCATTGCTGGTAATGCCACTGGTGTGTCTCCCAAGAAATCTTGGAGAGGCATTGTTTTGAGTTTAGTCTTTTTTCCTTTTTTACCTGAAATAAAAAAACGATTTGATTATTGTGGTTGTCACCTTCAACATTTGTCAATATACAAATAATTAAAATATAATAGTCTTGATTTCATGGAAATAACAAAAATTTATATTTTCTTTTTGAAATATGTGTATTCTTAATAGTTGTTAATAGCTGTGTACTTTGGTAATTAATTTAGCACTAGTCATACAAACAAGTAGTAATGATTTAAAACAATTCATATTTGTTCTTTTATTGTTATTTTAGTAAAGATTTAAAACAATTCATATTAGTTCTTTTACTGTTAAAAAGTTTTCTTTTAAAATTACTTTAGTGAGTTAAATTTTAATTTATCTTCAATACTTCTATATTGAACCAAAATAGATTTATTCACAAATTTGAGCATACTTCATTTCTAATTAATTGTTGCATCATTCGCTCTAGATTCTAGCACAAGGACAAACTTAAATAAATTCCCTCAATAATTAAACGCCTGCAAAGCATATCCAATAGCAAAATTTGATTATCAAGGAAAAACAGGACAAAATCTGCACACCATTCGAAAACTGTCATTTTACTCTTCGATCGCACAGTTCCTTACCAAAACATACAACTACTTTCCTCGCTCCATGCACGGAGCCAGCAAAATCCCTCTCCGTCTCCATCAAACCACCCCGATCATCAAAAATATGGCACACCGATGCCCCAAACCCATTTGTTTACCAACCCACCTCGCACCATCATCCAACCTCATAATCCAAACTCTTCCACAGCCCATCGATCCCAGCTCGAAAATCTCAGCAAACAAACGGAAAAAAACGGCATTGCAAAACATCACGTTGCGCGCTGCCACAGCTCACACCCGTCACTCCTCCCCCCTGCAACTCTACCCCCGCGCATCCTGCCGAGCCCCCTTAAAAAACCCGCCCACCAGCCGAAAACCAAACCGGCGTCGTTTCAACCGCCTCCAGGCCAAAATATCAACACGCAAAGCCCAACGTTTCGCTCCATTTTCCACAGGCATACATCACAGCGCGGGCGCGCGCGCGCGAACACGCCGCGGTGGGGTTATGTACGCCAGCGGACGGGCGTGTTCCCCTTAAATCTTGCCATCGCAGCTTAAACCCCCTAGCTAAAGTATCAACGTTATTTAGATTAACAAGCGAGCTACTCACCCGACATGATTGACTGCTAGTTGATAGCTGGTGGACCGGAGCTGGACGACGGTCTTTGAGAGACTGCTGCTGTGCACACGGCCGAGCGCAGGACAGCCATGAACGACGTGAGCGCAAGCAGCCAGCAGCGGCACGACGTTTTGTCGGACCCCGTGGCGAGCTGATTGGTCGAGCGGGGCTGATGCGGGAACGTGACGTCACGCTGCCAAGGGGCCAATGCAACGACGGTATTATATGGGGGCTCTGCCAGGTTGCATTCAAATATGTTATAAGGATGGGGCGAGGGTGAGGTGTGGGCTTGGTGCATGTGGGGGGGATGCCGCGTTGCGAGGGTGATTGTTTTCGGAGGTTTTGTCTTGTTTTGTAGAGTGGTTTTTTTTTTGGTGGGATTGTGGATTGGGGATTTTGGGTGGTGAAGAGTTGAGTGGTTGGGAGCAAACACGTGCTATGAGATAGTCGTTTTTATGTCCGGGGTGTGGGTACTGTCTTTTTGGGCACAGTGGGCCGAAAATGTCACTTTTTTTCTCGACTTGGAAATTGAAAAGTGGGTGTTTTCGGTTCACTGTAATGGCGAAAATGGGTTTTAAGAGGGTTAGTTCCAGAGCTTATATAGGCTGAATTTTAACAAACTATATGAAAATTATTACTATCTGTTGATTAATTATTAGAATCTATTATTTTTGTTGTTTTTTTGTCGATTAAAACAATTTTTCTTACATTTCTAGCCAGAAAACTCCGTTGTACAATGATTCCAAAAATCACAAGGAGCGCTTCATACGTTCCTGATCGCCCTAACAGGTAAACGCATTTTCAAGATGGCCTGTATACAAGCGTCTTAATGCGCAGAGTCAACGTTTTGATTTACGATAAACTTCTGAAATCATAGAATTACGATTTTAGTAATGATGAAGTAATTCCCGAAGATTAAGTAATAAAGGAATATTAATTACGATTTAAATACTCCTACTTCCAAAGTGATAATAATTAAGCTTGCGCAGATTTATTACACGACTATCCAAGCGCTTTTAATGTCCAATCTAGCTTAAGTAGAGTTTAAGTTTACAGCTGGACTATTATCTACATCTTAAGAGGCCGTTTAAATCTTTGAAACTGCAAGGACTTGGCGCCACGACTTGACATTGACGGAGCCAATGTGCGAGTTTTGACACGAAGTGACGTTGTAGTCTTTTGCGCATGTAGGTAGTGGCATATGGCCGATTTTCTCCTGTCATCGCGGTGGCTGGGAACACCGAGGTTTTATGATTATACTTCATTTTTGCTTCTCCAGTTTCGTGCTCTTTCATAGTTGGATTTTTAAAAGTAATTGTTCGTTCAATAACGATTGTTGAGAACGTTATTTATACGTATTTGTTGTTTGCAATTTTAACAAATTTATCGTCGAGTATAAATTGCATTTTGACTTTTAAAAACATCAAATTAATCTTGATTGATGTTTCGACTACTGTGCCTTTGAAAGTAATGGCAAAAATAAAGGATAAATTTGAAAATGCAAAGGAAGTGCCTAGTGTAAGATACGTGTACCAGTAGCTGATCGTTGTCTCAGTGGACAGAATTTCTGCGATTTTGATTGGCGCAAAGCCGGTTTCTTTTTGCGATTGTCCAGTCGTTAACGTCATGCCTATAAATGGTATCAATTATCATTATAAAATTGTTTATTCATTCGAAAGCGAACGCAACCGTTAAATAAAACCCATCAAACATTTAACAACATTTAAACGATCCTTTCCCCAACCAAAACCAACCATTGCAACACACCCAACAAATCCTTCTCCAAAACCAAAATTTTTCAAGTCTATTCACGCATCAAGCAACCGATCAAACATTTCCCTCGAACCCACCTAAATTCTCCAAAAATCCGTCCACCCAACACTTCCATATCCATCCAACCTCAGCAAGATAGCCGCTCGACAAGTGATGAGTCATATATTAGATTGACATTTCCCCTGCGCGCCGGCTTACTATATACATATATCCGTACACTGGCCTATTGTTTCCTCATTGTAAAATCGGGCCCGAACTGACCGCTACGCGCGCGCGCGCGCGCTCGATTCTAGGAGGGAGGCAATAAAGCGAAAAGGACATTTACAACCGGATCGGCCTGGAGACTGGATATACGGAGGAGGTACCGGCACGTTTGGACTTGCGCGCTTTTCGCGCACACGGCTCACTGTGTATGTAAGTATATAGCTATATGTGCGGTTCGTATACCTGCGCGGCTCAGGTAAGAAGAGGCAACAGGTATATTATATATACAGGGTGGCGAGGTAGGAGAATTGCGGTACTTGCTGAGCGAATTTGTTTATAAAAGGAGCTTTTTAGTTAACTATTGCGAAAGGCTGGGGTATTGTGGCTTTTTTGTGGTTTTTTTGCAGGGGGTATTGGGCTGGGTTAATGCGAGGAGTGATTGTTGGGGATATTTTTGGGGTTTGGAGTTGTACAATGTTGCTGATTTGCATTGGGATAAAGTTTTTGTTTAGTAAAAATACTCCTACAGCTCGTAGCTTTGCAGTATAAAATACAAAATTGACCAGGATAACAGGAGAGGAGGTATGATTTTCGAAAATTCGCATCAGGAGCTGGCTCGCGCGGAGAGCGCGAATGCTGCCCTTTCGATCGGTATGGACGAGATTTTCGAATTCGTACCGGCTGTAGGTATGCGGATGGAGTGGCGCGTGTTTTGAAAAGTCAGTTTTGAGTTTTGTTATAATGTTGTAAAAGTGTGAATGAAGTTTGAGAGTTGTTTGCATTTGAAAAATTTGTGTCTCATACCGGTATATTTCAACATTTTGCAATGAAAACCGTTCATTGAATTTAAACTTTATATTTCTGTATTTTTCTTTTATATATTTATAGTTCTAAAAACTATTCGAAAATTGTTATTATGATAGTTTTGTTTTGTGAGATACAATAATCCATTGATATTAAATTAGTTCGTACATATCATTCCGAGCCATTATTTTTATTATTTAATAATTCTTTTTGAAAAACTACAATAAATGTGTAATTTATTATAAAAAATTATAATAAATGTTAAAAAATTTTAATAAAGATTCTGTTAAATTCTTTTTAAACGGGAGACGACATCCAGCTTGTCACCCAACCCGTATCTAACATTCACAAAAATACCTAAATTTCTAATATATTTTTTTTTATAAGTAACATTGGACTTATCTTTAACAAAATTCCAGTACTATATTATTTTTTAAGAATAAATGTATTGAAGATTTTTGCAAAATTTCAAGGTAATCCGTTATTAAACAAGAGCTCGACTTCAGAAGTGGATTTTGAGCATTATACCAGACTTTTTGAAGTTGTAAATAGGTCAAGTTGCAAAATTTAATGTATATATTTAAAGTGGAAAAAGTTTCTTGGATTACTATTACATATAGAATTTCTATATTTAAATTATATATTTAAAATATTAATTTTTTTCCGGATTTTAACCGAGTCCTGATACCTAGCAAGAGTGGTAAAGTCACCTTAGTGTGATCTAAATCACTCTGACTTACGGTATGTCATTATCAAAATTTAAAATGCTTTATCAATTTATTTAAAATACATTGCATTTAAATGTCATGGAATCCTCTTAATCAAATAATGAGTATTATGTAAATTTTTAATAAGATTAAATTTCCTTCTAGTATCGCGACTTCAAACTTCAAATTTCAAGTCTCCTGAAACTCATCTTTCATGTAAACAAATTCATCATTCACATACCGCAGCCAGCTTTCTACACTTCAGTTTCCATTTCCCTTCAATTAGCATAATGCCTCCGAGATTCTCCGAGTTTCGAACGATGTCGAAATCTTGCATAATTTAAAAGTAACCGCAAAGTGCGCGATTGCACAACGGCACATAAGTACATACATATTCTGCAACGTAACCATGAACCATCTTACCATCCATACCACCCATAAAAGGTATTCCAACCAACCATCCCACCTAACTACATCCCACCCCCTTCAAAATTGCGAAAAATACAGGCCAGCTCGAAAACTCATTTAGTCGCACCTCCCCATCCCGCTCACTCACCCCCTGCCCTACCGATCGAGATACATCCCCCTATCCGTCAGTAAATTCCCAGCGCACGCGATCGAACCGTACGGCGAAAAGCGTGCGTAAAGAGAGCCGCAGACGTACAAGTATATACACACCTATATATACGCGTAACGGGAAAAATACAGCGCGCGTACACGGGGGGGAGTGTTACCTATATAGCCTTCTCGTTCTTTTTGCGCAAAGGGTGGGGGAGAACAGCCCGATGCGAGAGAGAGAAAGAGCTATATACCATACACAGCACGCAGCAGAGCTCAAATGCGAAAACGAAAAAAGAGAGAGAAAGAGTCAAGCTTTCCCTCTCTCTCTCTGTCTTTCGTTTCTTCGAAACATCTGTCACCAAGAGCGCCTACGGTATATACAACACACCCACACCCGCGCGCCCAGCCTTTGATTGTAATACTCGCGCGCGAGCGGCGCTTTTCCATCTCTCTCTCTCGCTCCATCCCGAGCTGCACCGGTCCGCGCGTGACTGATTTCCTAAAAAGAAACGCTGCAGAGAGCCCGACTGTCTGCGTCTGCGAGAGAATCACGCATATACACATATATATATACATATAGATATATATACGCAAAGTATAGACTGCTCGGGCGCGTGTCGCGTGTTGTATATAGTTCGCCGCCGCCCGAGAGTGAGCGCGCTCTCTCTCTCTCTCGCGCTCTCGGTGTAGACGACCTTTTCGGGCTCTCTCGAAATAGGACGAATCGGAAAGCCCGCGGGGAGAGAGAGGAAAGGAAGAAAAAAAAGGGAGAGAGCGGAGAGGGAGAGCGGAAGGAAGAGGTGGAAAATATAGGAAGAGAGAGAGAGAGCAGTAGAGCTCGCGGTAAGTCCCAGCGCTGCACACGTATACTTTCCCTTTTTCTTCTCTATCTCGCTAGTCTCAACACACTACGGACAAACTTTTCCTCTCTTAAGGGGGGCTGCGCGCTCCTTTTTTTTTTTCACTCTCGCGGACAGTCGTGTGTTGTATATACCTATAGGATCGCCGGACTCGTGTGTTTTTGTTTGATATGCTGGCGCCGAGGTAGGCGTGTGCGGCCGCGAGTGTGTGGAAGTGTTATCGACGAGCGTGTGTGCAGGGAGAGAGAGAGCCGAAGCGGTTTCTGGGAGCGAGCGCGCGGTTCTACGTTGCGCTCCGATTTGGGCCTTTTAATTCGGAGAGGCTTGGAGGAGATCGAGTCAAGGCCCCGCCGAGCGGAGGACGAGGAATAGCGTCGAATGGCTTTGTAAATATCGAGTCTGCTTTGTGAGAGGGAGGTTGAGAGAGCCGCCCGTGTGGGTGGCTATCGCGTGTTTTGAATGGACGTCGGGCTGAGAGAGCGTTTCTGGCTTTTACACTCGGAGCTTTTTTTATTAAGGGCTTGGGGGATTCTGGGCTTTTGTGATTGGGTTGATTAGTGGTTTTTCGAGGTTTGAGTGGTACAGTTTAGGGATACATTTGGGTTTTGTAAAAGCGGTTTTGGTGTATGAAAGATGAATGAACATTAAGTAAGCTGACAATTCTTGTACTGTTAGGTAGTAATTCATCGTCTTCTGTTGCAGAAACAGCACCATGAGTTCAGGTAGGCCAATCAAGTGCGTTGTTGTAGGAGACGGTACAGTAGGTAAAACCTGCATGCTGATTTCTTATACAACGGATAGTTTTCCTGGAGAATATGTGCCTACAGTGTAAGTACTGGTTTTTAATAATTCTTTAAATCTATTGATTAGTCTCTTTTGGACAGATCATTCTATGTCTAAAAATAACAAATGCATTTCTATATCATGCATTGTTGTAAAAACTGTATTTTAGGATGTCTATTAATAGTTTAGCAGAGTAAGACATTCAAATACTCACAGGAAGCAATTAATTTCATACTGCCTTTTTGCCTGCTATCTTCCTGTTTCATTTTATAAATAAACTTCAAAAAGCACTCATAAATTTATTTTTTTATTTTTATCTCAAAAACAAGTTTTATCACTTTACAAAGCCTAAGTAAAATATACATGTATGCCAAACAGATCAAGTGATTGGTATTTCAAAGATTAAGAGAAAATAATTTAATAGTTATATTTTGATTGATTTCTAGATTTATTTTTGCTTTAGTCAAAAAACAAATAATTTTTTAAAACTTGTATGAAATATAATTGGTATTCAAAATTTTGCAGGTTTGACAATTACTCAGCACCAATGGTAGTTGATGGTATTCCAGTAAGTTTAGGATTGTGGGATACAGCAGGTCAAGAAGACTATGACAGGCTTCGACCACTCTCTTACCCACAAACAGATGTGTTTCTCATTTGTTTTTCTGTCACAAGTCCATCATCATTTGAAAATGTTACCAGTAAGTGGTATCCAGAAATTAAGCATCACTGTCCAGATGCACCGATGATACTTGTGGGAACAAAAATTGATTTACGAGATGATCGTGAAACATTAACTGCTTTGGCTGAACAAGGTCTTAGTGCCATCAAGCGAGAACAAGGGCAGAAATTGGCGAATAAGGTACATGCTCAACTAAGCATAACTATCACATCTTATTTTATTAAAACAAATTGTTTTTCATTTTCACCCAATTCATTATATCAGAAAGTTCTTAAGAAACTGATAGGTTTCAATTAATAGTACTCTCGTTATATTGTGAATTTCAAATTATAATATTTTCAAATATTTTATTCCAGATTCGGGCTGTTAAATATATGGAATGTTCTGCTTTAACACAACGCGGTTTGAAACAAGTGTTTGACGAAGCTGTTCGGGCAGTACTACGACCTGAACCCCAAAAACGCCGACAACGAAGGTGCAGCTTGTTATAAATTTGGCGGTTAAAGGCTGACAAACAGGCAAGAACAAAATCATAAAAAGAAACGAAATAATTTAAACAAGCATTTACAACTTTAAGTTAACTACAAAAGAGGGCACAAACTTTAAGGACTAATGATGTTTCATTAACGTTACTGTTACAATAATAGTTTACAGTTAAATCTTTACTATTTTGATTAGTTTAGATTTTCCCGTGAATTGGAAAATCTATGATGGTACTAAAATCTTATAAGATTTTTATACAACGTATCTTTATGATTCCTTTATACGACCTTTTTGTAAAGTATGTCAAAATTTTTTGTTATTTATGAAGATTTATGCAATGTTTGAGAAATTTTGAGAAAACGATCTTCTTTTTTCAAAATTTCTTTGAACTTTTTTAGAAATGCCTTTGTATTTCATGTAAAAAGAATTGAGGTATGAGGTATTCAGGGGAAGCTTCGAGATGAATTGGAACGTTTTTATTCCAGTAGAAGCTCTATTTACAAAGCACAAGATAGTACGAGTAATGATTAGTTATTTTGAGAATCGCGTTGGTTTAAAACAATTGTTCAGCGCTCCGAATACACTACGCTTAATAAGGAATTTTCTCATCTTACTCGCGAGCAATACTGCCATATAAATATATACGTAATGAAACGGAAACTTCACAATGCCATAACCAAGACTAACAAGGGAACTTTTCAGATGTAATATTCTCTTTTTTTGATAAAAACTGATGCACAATGATTTACTTATATGCGTCATTTTAAAATTTCAATTTATACATGTTTTTTAAAATTAATAATTATCGTCATAGAAGGTGTCATTTTATCTAAAGGGTATAAAATTTACTATACAAAGTAGTATGTAAGATTTAAAGCATTTTATATACTTTAGAAAAGAATAAATTAATAGTTTCAATTTTACCTTTAAAGCATATTTTAATTATGTAGATATGTAAAACAAAACTTATATCATTGTACATAAGTTTTACTCAGTATAGTAGATGTTACATTTCAGAATTTTTCTTTTGTAAATGCACATTCGTATATTTTAAAAAACGTAATATAATACATTAATTAATGAAAACTTTGGAGTGCAAAAACAATGACGATTAAACGTGAAAGTAAATACGAAATGAAAATGTGAATTAAAGTCATGGTAATTCAAGCAGATTGCCGTGTGACAGTCAATGAAAGGTTGTCAGTGTAAGAACTTACCTCATTATTTTACAAAAATACTAATAATCAAAATAAAGATAAATATTATATGTATATGAACTTACAGTACTGTGTACAAGTACAGAAAACGGGTAGAAGATTCAGTCTTTTAATCAATTATATTCTTTGAAAGATTATTTTTTTTTTTTTAAAGAGTAGTTTTCAAATCTTATACAAAAATTTCTTCATTAATATTGCATAAAAATATCAATTGTATTATAATAAGTGTTATTGTTACGAGTAAAATGTTCACAATTCATTGAAATTTGTTTTGTAAAAAAAAGACTGAATCTTCTCGGCAAAATCAAGCGGTCCGAGGTAAAACTTATACACAAAAAAGCAGAGAGAGACAAAAGAAAATTATAAAAAAAGCTTACTGTTGTTACCGATAATAAAAAAAAAATAATCAATCAATAATGTTTACCAACCGTTGCAAACAATAAAATTTTAAGTGTTAAAGCCATTTAAAACTTAAAAGAAAACAAAAGTTACAATTTTCGCGAGGTTACTAGGACGGCGCTGAACGAATATTCCTCGACGTGCTATTTTTTATATTACGGAGGCTTAGGATTAGATGAAGGAATTAAGTGAAAAGCGTGCCATATGCTTTCCGAATCGAGGAATAAACGAAGTTAAAAGGAGTCTAGAGAATACATAAAAAAAAAAACAAGTATTGTGTGCTATGTTCTATTCGTGTGTAATTACGTAAAACAAAAGTAGAAAGGTTGTGGGGAAAGCATACAAAATTTCGGTCTACGAAGGGTATAAGAATATAAAAATAAGAATATTACGAGAAAAAACTAACGCCTAGTTCGAAGATGACGAATAGAATAACTGACGCTTGTTAGATGTATATAATGTAGTATAGAAAGAAAAAAGCAGAGAATCTCTCTTTGTATTTTACAAGCAAAGATGCCTCTTCGATTGTTTTTTTTTACTTTAAAGATTTTATTTGGCATTTATATTCAAAGCGAAGCCCCGCAGCTTTGCGTTTAATGGTGAAATACCGTTAATCAGCACAACTTACAAACGAAGCATTTATGACTGACTTTTACTTAAAATCAAACTTTTTTGATCATTTTTATCTTAGCAAGCAGTTTTTTATATGGAGAAGAGGTCTGTTTAAACGAGCAGCTAAAAACTTAATTATTAAGCATAGTTTGACGATCGACGTCTAAATTAATTAATTAATTAATTAAGAGTATCGTCAGTTAAATGGTGGAGAAGGTCGCTTGAGTTTCTGTCACATATCTGTAACAGGCACGGGCATCGTTTGCTATTTCATTGACCAATAAGATATTAATTTGTTGAATCTCTCTAACGATTAAGTGAATTTCGCAAACATTTACAAAGACTGAAACACCGTTTTTGTTTGCCATACTTCAAACATAGTATTTTATACAAAAAAAAAAAAAAGAAAAAATGTACTTGAAGGTGATAAAGAAAGGTGCCCATGTCTGGTACGTAATTATTTTCGTATAATTACGAATCTTGAAGTGTAATATGAGGTTATAGGATATATAATTTTAATTGGTACGATATAAAAGTGTAAAGTGACTTTGAGTTCTTTGCGCGCTTAAGATATAAGAGATATTGGTTTGTGCTATTCGCAGCTAGAGCAATCTCAAAGGAATTGCCATGATCATTATATGCTTTATTTGTTTTTCCTTTATACTTCGTTCGTTTCAAAGAGAAAGAATCAGTAATATTGAAATTGCTGTAAACCAAAGTCTTTTTGTAATGTCTACTACGTTTTATTTCGTCCTTTCTTTGTGTAATGCGCTGCCACAGATTATTCCACGCAACAAACTGTCGATTGTAAGATATTCTAGTCACCGACAAGTGTATTTCTGGCGATTTTTTTTACATTCTTATTGTGGACAGGACGAAACGGCAAAAGGAAACGTCGGTGATGGTATCCTATAGTTTTCTTACCTATAGTTACAAGTTCGAATACTTCGTAAATATGAAGTGTTTTAGCATTCTTTTTAAGTCTTTACTTAAAATTTAAATGTAAGTAAAATAAGTATATATAGAGAAAATTTAAAATAAAAATATCAAAATAGAATTAAAGAATAAAATTTTATAAATAAGTCTACTAACTTTTATAATTAATAACACTGATTCTTTTGAATTGTTTAAATGAGTAATATTTGAAATGTTACATAGTATAATTTTTAAGATAGCTAGATCTTTTTTTAACACGAAAAAAATATATTATTTTTATTTTCACCGACGTTTTCTTTTAAAATATAAAGATGTTAATTATACGTAAGATTAAAGCCTCTTTAATTGGGGCTCAACGACGAAACTACAGATTCAACGAAACATATGTAGGCCCACTTTATGACCTACACCTTTTGAAATTGTCGTGTGTAAAATTATTTTTTGTCTAAATAATTGTTTTTTATCTATTAATTCTAAGTGTGAAAATGTCGATTTTTTACGCGACCGCCACAATATGTCTGACTATTTTCCTATTATGTCTAATGCGACTTTTGTCATTTACTGTGAAAGACAGCGCAGGCATGATGTACTTTGAATTCGTGTTTCTGTAGTTTAATAAAGAAAAAACTCAAATAAGGTTGCTGCGCTCGTTCAACTAATTGAATACTCATTTAACATATTCATATTTATACGTAAAAAAAGTGCGAAATCTTTTGTGAGTTTAAAAGAAAAAAAAATATGGTATGATGCTAATTTTTTATGGTTTTTGTACAGACTAGGAAAAACAAGAATACTATGTTAGGTCATTCGAAGCGGGGGCTTTCGATAAAGCTTTCGTTTTTCGTTTTTCTTTTGTAACTATATACAATTTCTCAATGCTTTGATTTATTTTCCTTATTACGAGAATGTACGAAAAAATGACAGGGCGAATTAATCGCGTTTATGAAACACATGTCTAATTCATGACACTAGGAAGCATTTATTTTTTATTTATAATGTATTTTCAAAGAAATTTTTATTGAAATAAACTCTAAAACAATTGTAACTATATGATTATGGGTTTTGTTATTTATCTTTAATCCTTCATGTCGATTGAAAATTACATTTTATAGAAACAAGTGATTGACTCAAATTTTAAGATATCTCCTTAGATACTAAAATATAAAAAAGTTACAATAATAAGTACGCGTCAACATTTCGAACAACTCGAGATACGGTCATTTTTTAAAATAATTTAATAATAAACTTAATTTAAAATTTAAAAAAAGAAATGAAACTAGAGAAAATGAGCTTTAATTAGCTTTCCGAATAAGAATATGTATTTGGTTAAAGTTATATTTGATTTGAATTTTAATTACAGCCAAAAAATTTTAGTTACTTTTAATAGCTCACATTTCCAATAAAATATAATTCTGACATTTTTAAATTTTGTAACTATTAATTTTAAGCCCTAAATAAGACCGTCGAAAGCGCGTACACGGAGAGGGATTTCTAGGATTTATTCCCAGATATCCCGTGGAAATTTTTTGTAAGACTGTCGTGCAGATGT